>SZWC01012046.1:19985-51272 GCA_023375785.1 Penium margaritaceum
CCCCCGGACGGGTCCCTCGCGTCGGGTCCCCCTCAGGCTCGACAGCAGTAGTTGCTGTAGTAACTGCTGCTGCGGTTGCTGCAGCAACTACTGCTACTACTGCTGCTGCTGCTGCAGCTGCTGCCTGCTACTGTTGTTGCTGCGGCTGCTGCCTGCTACTGCTGCTACGAATGCTGCTACAGTAGCTGCTGCAGCTGCTCGCCGCCACTGCTGCTGCTATGGATGCTGCCTGCCGCCGTTGCTGCTGCAGGTGCGTGCTGTCGCCGCTGTTGCTACGGCTGCTGCCCGCCGCCGCTGTTGCGGCTGCTTCTGCGGTTGCTGCCTGCTACTGCTGCTACGGCTGCTGCCTGCTGGTGCCGCTGCGGTTGGTGTGGCAACTGCTGCACTGCTGTTGTAGCGCGTGGCTGCTGATGCTGCCGCTGCTGCAAGCTCCTGCCGCCACTGCGCGATGCCATTGCTCGCAGAGGCTGTCATAAGCTGCTGCTACGAGCTGCTTCTTCCTTTTTTTGTGTACAAACCGGTAGCCAGACACGGCTGCTGCTGCCACCCGGTGCTCCTACTGTACTGGCTGCTTCCCGTAGCCACTCTCGCTGTAGCTGCTTCCCGCCACTGCTGCTCCTACGGCCGTTGTTGCTTGCAGCTGGCTCCGCTGTCTCCACTAGCTCCACCACTCCTCTGCAACGTAGTCGCGGTGGGTCCCTCCCGGATCTGCTGCTGCTGCTATGGGTGGCTGCCGCTGCTGCCACTCACTGCTGCTGCTGCTGCGTCTCTGCTGCACAGCACAACGAGATGTGGCTCGTTTGCTCTAATACCAAGAGAAGATTCTAGGAAGTTTCCTAGCACGCTTGCCACTGACAGGGCGTCAGTACTCCGTCAGTTCGCGGCGTCAACACAGGTCAGACGCGAAACGGCAAGGGTTTGGCTAGACGACATGACACAGTGTCAAATGTGCTTCCATTAATTAACACATGCAGAGAGAGGTAACAAATGACAAGTCCACAGCATAAATACCTGCCGCTGTGCACGACGGGTGTCGCACGCGGCAGTACAAGGTCTGTCCTAAAACCGGCCCAAAACACTGTTTTGGCCGTAACTCTGCGCAGACAAATCAGAACTCTACGTCGTCTGAACCTAGAGATGCAGAATCTCAAGCCGGACGCTAAGACTGGTCACACACACAAGTCCAGCACCAATCGGTGGAGAGACAATGAAAACATGAAAATCGGGCTCAAGAGCCAGTCCACCGAGAAAACTCTAGCGTCTGCAGAAAAACCGCAAAGTTCCCCGGCAAGCACCCAGGGCGTCGTGGCGGCTCTCTGGCAGCTGCTGGTGGATGGAGCCACCACTCGTCGGTGCTCCGGCGCCAGCTGCGTCCGCATCAAGGATAGGCTGCAGAAAAACTGCAGGAGGTCCAAGACAGCATCCACGACGCTTGGGCAGTCGTCGGTAAGCTCCGAGTGGGTGGTCCACCACCTGCCGACGCGCCGGTGCCTCCGGGGTCCGCATCGAGGACCATGTCACTGCGCTTTCCTGTACCGCTGCTCTCCTGGCCATCGCTCGTGACGGGTGGAAGCCACACACACCAACACAGACTACCACGGTATGAATACTGCGGTACCATAGTTTTTGGCAGCTCAATACCAATACCGATACCGTTACCGCGTTCTGTACGGTATTGGTAAAGTACCGCGGTATTTCAGGAGTACCGTGGTATACGGTATACCCTTGTTTGAAGGTCCCATTCTTTCACGGTACAAAATGATCACCGTGGTAGTCAATGGAGAAGTACTAAATCTAATCGACAAGATCTGTACGAGTTTGTGAGAGGATTGCATTTCTTCACATAAAAAAAAATCGGCGCATGAGAGAAAACGTTAATTTCTTGCAAACGCTCCACTTTGACAAAGATTGTAGAGACAAAGAAGTCAACATGTTGGGCAAAAAAACCCTGCCCTGGAGAAGGTAGACGTGAGAAAAAAGCAAACACAATCTGCTTAAAATTTGAAATAGCTTCTCGCACCAACATCGCATGAGCCGCACCTTTGACCTTGACTTCGATGTCCACCTCGTCGCGATGTTGACTACAAGATGAGGAAATATGCTTGGAAATTCTGAAAGCAATACCCCTGAGTTGAGGATCTCGACTTATGATGTCAATCTTCTTCCTTTAAGGGGCACGAAAGTTCAGTGTTCTCATTAAAATGGACATTTCATAAATGGAAGTGTTCCACTCAATGTGAGTGACCTTGTCAAATTTTGTCCACTTGCAAAACGTAATGTTCGATTGCCCAACCAGTAACACGGTATCGGTATACTTGCATTTGAATGTTCGTTTGCAAGTTGGTACCGTGGTAAGATGGAAGGTTACCTTGACAGGTTAGTACCGATACCGTACCGGTACCGTAAAAAAAAACATCATACCGCGGTACTGGCGATAACGTGGTACAAAATCACGGTGTACCGCGGTACCGGTAATACCGCTATCAGCCCTGACACAGCGCATCCTCCATATCCTCCATGTCCTAAACCATTCGCCTGTGCTTCACATGAGTGCCAGTGCAACTGCTCTGTGAAGTTCCTCAGTCTTTGGCTTACCAAAAATGACTCACCCATCCCACCTCTTCCCGCTACACCACATTTCTTGTGGAAGTTGTAAACTGCTGTGCCAGACAAGCAAGCAGCAGCTAGGCTAGAGCAAGGAAAACACCATGCACAGGGTTGGCAGAAGCCATGGAGGTTTTCGCGTGAAAGTTAGAACGACGGAACAAGTGAATGCGAGACACACGCAACGAGGTGATGTCCGTTGGGTGGGAAAAAGCTAGCGAGCGAGCAGCGAGCTCGATCTCGCTCGCCATCCTCCAAGTTTGGTAGATCAAACCGATCTACCCACTACAAAGTTGCAACCTGTCAACTAGGTCACTAGGAGGAAACCTGCCGAAGAACAGGCTATAGTTTGAACCCGAAGTATATGTGCTTGCATGCATGCATGCCAGCCAGAGGTAAAGGCATGTGAGACTTGTGGAGATGTCTGGCCATGAGGCTCGCCGTGTAGTCATGCCACCACGACGTAGCAGCCAGCAGGGGTTGCCTCTCTCCTGTTAGTCACATGCATCAGTGAGGTGAGTGTGCAACGAGGCCAGAGGTCACCGTGTCGTACTGACACAAAACCAACACTCTCCCATGACCCACGGCCGAATTGCACAATTACACTCACAGACACTACACCAAAGTCACAAGGAGTGACATGACACAAGACTGTACACCGACACTGGCACAAAAGATCAACCAGGAGTATTGCGAGGACACGACAGCCCAACGGCGTGATCTGCTGCCTTGAATACATTGCTGCTAATTGCCCTTGTAAGGAAGTCTGCACGTTGTTTGCCGGGTGTCCACCCACACAATCTGAACATCGCATGCAGCCACATGATCACGCACAACATGATGCTCCACATTGATATGCTTTGTGCAAGTGTGGTGCATGCCATCATGTTCAGCAATAGCCTTTGTGCTTTGGTTTTTGTAGTGCAGTGTGATGCAGCGAAAAGGGAACATGTAATTGCTGCAACAAACAACACAACCAGACACTCTCACAGGTTCCAGCACCAAGAGCAACATACTCTGCCTCACTGGAGCTGCGTGTAACACAATCCTGCTTGCCACTCTTCCAAGAGATTGCAGTCCCACCAACAAGATACACATAGCCAATACGACTACGTGCATCCGTGTCATGTGCCCAATCACTGTCAGCGTACCCATCAACGACTACAGACGGCTACACCCGGTAACAGAGGCCAACTCAGGCAGTGGAGAGCGCATACCATGTTGGTTTGTATGGATTTCACCCATCACGACCGACGCCCGTTGATTGCCCATATACCCCACGTTGGTCGTATAGAGTGGAGGAGAGTATGACGACACGACGGGCCTCCGGAGTGTACCGAGATTTCTCCAGCATCTACGACAGCGCCGGCGAGACGCGGTTGGTGCGTTCCGGCAGCCCTGTAGGCTCGTCGGGAGCTAGGAGAGTTTTCTCGGTGGGTTGAGACCCGCGCACCAGGTGGACTGTACCAGTGCGACGAGGAGGTCCGATGGTTGTTGTAGGGCTTCTGATGTTCGGAAAGCCGTTTGCGATGTCTGGATGCTGATTTCGAGTGCTTCTAGTACTGCTCGTATTTTCTCGGTGGTTGAGACCCGGGCAATCTGAGAGCTATTCTGGTGCCTCGAGGAGACCACTTTTGTTGTTCTCATGGTGCATGCAGTGTGTTATCCCCGGTGACTCGTCTGGGTTCAGTGGGAGTGACGGGGCCCGGTGCAGCTAGCTGCCAGCACCCCTACATAAGCCTGCTACGGGCTCATTTGTATTTCTTGTTCTTTCATATTATGCATTCTAGACTTAGCCAAATTCTTGCCGTTTTGCACTACACTCACACACAGAGCTCATGTTTCTGTTTGCATGGGCCTGCATGCCCTAATCAATTTCCAACTTGGTATCAGGGCACAGGGGGGCGTGTGAGCATCAGAAGCAGTAGCAGTGGACGGAATGCAGAGAGAACGCACCACGTGGTGCCACGCTGTCAGTAGTGTGAGGGAGTGCAAAATGACTGCACGTGAACGCCATAGGGGCGGGCGGTGAGCTGCGCTTGCGACATCAGCAATAGCAGTGGTAGTTGTGCTGCGTAGGAGAAACAAGAATGGCAACAGCAGTAGCGGCGATAGAAGCAGTTGCCCAAAGCAGCAGCAGTTGTAGCCGCTCTAGCAGCGGCGGTAGCAGCAAGTGACAACAACAGCCCAAAGCAGCAGCAGCACCAACCATTGTAGCAGCGGCGATAGCAGCACGCGGTAGTAGTACCAGCAAGCAGTAGTGACGGCAATAGTAAGCAGTAACGGCGGAAACAACAATCAGCAACAGCAGCTGCTACATAGAGTAGCAGAAACAGCAACAGCGGAAGTAGTAGATGCAGCAGCGGTGGCAGCATCAAGCAGTAGCAGTAGCTGCTGCGTACAAAAGCAGTGACGGAAGCAGCAACAGCGGTAGCAAGTACAGCAGTTGCACCCGCCGCTACAGCTAATGCTGCAGGAGGGCCTCGCAGCCCGCCCCTCGGAGGGGCCCCCTCGAGCCCACACAGAGGGGACTCCTCAGAGGGGGTTGTTGGCCAGCCGAGCCTCCCCTCTCAAGGGGGCCCTTGGAGAACTCTGTCGAGCCCCCTCAGATGGGCCCCTCAGAGGGGCCCGTCGGCCCCGTCGGCCGGCTGACGGAGGGGCCGACAGCAGAGAGGGACGGACCCCCCTCCCTCTGCCACTTGCTTACTCGCTCACTCGCTCGCTCAGTGAGCGAGTGAGCGAACGAGCATTGTACGGGAGGGAGGTGCGGACAAGCCGGACACCCCCCCCTCCTCCCCTCCATCCCCCTTTTTTTATATGTGCAACTTGGGACAATCGAATAGGGGGGACAAGGTTATAAAATCTATTGAGGGGGTGTACCTGAGAGTGAGTGGTGACGGGAGAAAAAAAGAGAAAAAAAATGAGGATGAGGGCGAGAGAAAAAAAATACCTATTGTGTGGGGCCATAGAATAGCCCGACATCTCACCGACACCTGCAGTAGCAGCAACCACTGCAGTAGCAATAGTCTCCGTAGCAGTAGTAGCAGCAGTCGCAACAGTGCTTGCAGTTTTGCCTCCCCAGCCAACAATGAATTGTGTTGTCGATGGCCATCTCCGTTTTTAGATGCATTGTGGAGCGGCATCTCCCTGGCGCCCGTCAATTGGGGTGTGCAGTTGACTCCGTAAGATCAACGGCGGATTCGAGTCTGTGCATCTCCGAGGGCTGGGTCGTGTACTGCTTGGAGAAGCAGGCACACCTGTAGCCGCCATCCCTTCTGTTCTTTGAGGAGTTTTTGCTCTATTAGTGGCAGCAGCATTAGTAGCCACAGCTAGTCAGACTCCATTCTCCGGGCGTACTTTGGTAGTGCAGCTTGTCCCGTCTGGTCACGTTTGCTGACCCCGACGCCGTGACCTCCGGGAGTGATAGTACCTACTGGTATCATCCTCTCCCACGGCTTGGTGTTTACCACCTGGAGTAGGTGCCCTTGGCACCTATCCATCGTCCAGTGCACGAGATGAGTACGCAGACAGTTGAGCAGGCGTCTTGTGCATTCGCTTGCTATTACAGTGGTGATGGACGTCATGGTTGGCGTCGCTGCTGGACGCACCCTCGCGGCTGGTATCCACCTTGGCTTCAGCCTTGTCTAAGCATGCGTCCCCCACAGCCTGCGGATCTGCCAGTGTTGGTAGATCCCATCACTGGACCTTTGGCGACTATGTTCGCCAAGATCCACGGTCTCAGACGGATGGTGTAGCGGCTTTGTGACCACGTCGTCACTGAGCGTGCTTCTTCTACTAGTTTGTCCACGGCCTCCATCATCCTCTCATCCGTCCTCATCTGATGGTGCCCCTTCAGCTCCACATGCTAGCCAGAATTAGGCTACCACCATCTTTTCAATCATCGAATCTCATGCTACCACGACGCCACCTCGAGATGACATGTCCTCATGCAGTCACGTCGTGTGTGCACGCGACGTTGGCGTCAGCACTCCGCACGCCGTGCTTGCCCGGTTTTGATACATCCTCTACCTACTCAGTTTCCGTTGCTGTACCTATCGAGGGGGAGTGTGGTCACCACACATTGCTTGTTGTGACCATAG
The DNA here is from genome assembly GCA_023375785.1 of Penium margaritaceum. Lineage (NCBI taxonomy): Eukaryota > Viridiplantae > Streptophyta > Zygnematophyceae > Desmidiales > Peniaceae > Penium > Penium margaritaceum. The sequence goes on from SZWC01012046.1 coordinate 26,690, forward strand.
CGACATGATCGGCACTCGCACCATGCCATGGTGCCCGAGCGTCAGCTCAGGTAGATTCAGATGATACAGTGACAGCACATGACGTGGAGTCCGATCCCAACATGGCGTTCATGGTGGAGACTTGTGTGTCCTCAAGCTCAAGGATACACAAGTCCCCGAGTAACAAAATGCACTCCTGAGTTTCAGACGCTGAGCCAGGATTTTGTCCCAGTCCCTCAGTAACAAACTGTAGTACAGGATCCGGTGAATTATCCACCGGACGCCTCGACGGACCTTTCGGAGTAAAATCTCCAGATGGTAATTTTGTTACTCGGTCCGGTCGATTATCCACCAGAATTCGAGTCACGGCCGGCTCTCAGAGCCGCCACGCACACCCGAACTTTGGAAGGCCATATCTCCCTCGATACTTGTCCGATTTCAGTTAAACAACTTCCACCGGATACAGCGACTTGTCGCTTTATCCGGTGGAATCTTTAGGATCCGAGCAATCCTTGAGCCGCTGGATCCGCCGGTACAAATTTTCCTCTTTCTAGCGGCTTGTCGGCGCCTCCCGGCCCCACGCTTGGGCATGGGAAGGGGCAAATTTTCAACATTCTCCCTCTTTCACCTGCCATGCCGCTGCTCCTTCTTCCTCTCACTCATCTTCCGCTGCGCCCTCCAGCCCATCATAGCTGGTCATCCCAAGCCTGGCCACGCTCCTCGCGTGCCGGTCCGCAAGTTGCACTTTAGTCAAGAAATCCGCTAGCATGTTGTACGTGCTGCAATGCTGCAGCACCACCTGCCCCTTCTCGACCATGTCCCGTGCGTACTGATAACGTATGCGATGTGCTTTGTCCTCCAGTGCTGCGTCGGGTTGTTGGTCAACGAGATTAAGCCGGTGTTGTCCTCTTGCACCACCGTAGGCTCGTGCTGTGGCACGCCCAGTTCCCCTAGTAACATGTGGAGCCACACCGCCTCCTTGACTGCCTCAGTCACTCGATGTTCTCTGCTCCCACTTTGGAGGTGGCGACGGAGTCTTGCTTTCTGCTTCACCACGAGACCGATGTACCAGCGAGGAAGAACACGTTGCCGGATGTTGACTTTCTTTTGTCCACATCCCCATCATAGTCTGCATCCGTGCAGCAGACCAGGCGCAAGGGTTCCGCCCGGCCCTTGCCATCGAACCTCAGGCGCGCGCATCGCATCGCCTGGAGGTAGCAGAGGATGCGCTTGACCACCTGCCAGTGTAGTGGCCCTGGGTCCGCCACGTCCCTGCTCACTTGGCCCACTGCGTAGGCCAGGTCCGGTCGAGTCGCCACCATGGCGTACATGAGGTTGCCCACCGCCGATTGGTAGGGCACCCCTGCCATATCCTCCCGCTCTTCTTTTGTTTGCAGTGCCCTCGCCGCACTCAATTCACAGGTCGAGGACTACACACTGGTTTGCAGTCCTCCATGCCGTACTGTTTCAGCACCTCGGCCACGTATTTGGCCTGCCCCAGCTCAAGCGTGCGCGTCCTCTGATTCCGCGTAATGCTCACCCTGAGGTAGAACTCCAGCTCCCCCATGTCTGACATCTGGAACCTGTTGCTCAGCTACTCTTTCAGCTGTTGTTGGCTCGGCAGGTTTGAGGAGCACAGGATCAGATCGTCCATGTAGAGTGCGATGATGTGATGGAGCTTCTTCTTGCGCCACACATATACATTGTGATCCGCCTCACAGCGCTCGAAGCCGAGTTGTGCCATGAAGCTGTCCATCTGTTGGTACCTGCATCAAGGCAATTGCTTTAGCATGTACAAGGACTTCCGCAGCTTGCACACCTTGCCCTTTGACGCCTCCATCCCCTCCGGCACCTCCATGTAAATGTCTTTGTCGATGATGCCGTATTGAGGAAGGTCGTCTTTACGTCCATCTAGTGGAGCTCCATGTCCTTCACGGCTGCCACCGCAAGGATCGACCGGATGCTTGTGAACGTGGCGACGGGGGTGAATGTTTCATCGTAGTGCTCGCTCTTGCGCAGTGCGTACCCCTTTGCAACTAGCCGCGCCTTGTACTTGTCCACCACACCTTCTTTCGTGAACTTGGTCTTGAAGACCCACTTGGAGCCGATGACCTTGGCGTCTTTCGGCCTGTCAACCAGCTGACGTGTCGTTTTGAGCAGTGGATACCAACTCCGACTTGATGGCGGCGTCCCACTGCTTCTCCTCGGGCCGTGGAAGAGCCTCTTACATGGTCGTCGGCTCCGTTGATGCAGATAGCATGCACTGCGTCATGCAGATCCATCGACCGGTGCCTGCGTCAAAACTCTTCTCCACTCTCCGTGGCCGCCCGCTGCGGCACGGCAGTTTTGGTGGCGTGTTGTTGCTCTGCTGTGATCCTTCCGACTCTGCCCGCTCCGGTGAATCATACTGGACGGTTCCCCGAGGATCTCTCCTGCTCCGGTGAACCATCGACCGGACGGGTGGCGCGTCTGGAGAATTTTTTTCCAACACCCAACGCAAACTCCGCTAAGAGTGCGCGCTTTGGCACCCACGGTGCCTCATCCGATGGATCTTTTCATCGGATCTCTAGCCCAGTTGTATCATCGTCGGAGTCCTCTGCGTCGGCTGCTACACCTGCTGCACCATCGCGCTCTGACACCGTATCATCGACCTCCCTATCCGCCGGCTCCTCCTTGTAGTCAAGGAGCTGGAACCTCTCTCCCTGTTTTGGAGTGTTCCCGACGCTCATGTCGTTGCTGCTGCTGCTGAAACTCTGCTGCTCATTGAACTCAACGTCACGGCTGTGAATGATTTCTTGTGTGTGCTGGTCCCAGAGCCGATACGCCTTTTGCGCACTCTCGTAGCCGAGGAACAAGCACGACTTCACCCGTGGTCCTAGCTTGGTGTCGCGTCGTTGCGCCGCCTGCACCATTGCATGCGCCTTGCACCCGAACACCTTTAGGTGCGCCACGTTTGGCTTGCGTCCGCTCCAAACCTCCTGTGGCATCTTCCAGCCGCCCTTACCCTTCAGCACCGCTGTTGGGGTGAGGTTGATGGTGTAGCTCGCTGTACGTATAGCCTTCCACCTAGAACCTTTGCGGTAACCCCGCATCCACAAGCATGGTCTGCACCACGTTTAGCAGCGTCTGGTTCGCTTGCTCTGCCACTCCATTGGACTGTGGCGAGTAAGGCGTAGTGGGTTCCCACTTGGTGCCCTGCTGCTTCATCCACCCGCTGCGGCCCACGTACTCTCCGCCATTGTTGCTCCGTAGTGCTCTAACCTTTCAGCCAGTCTGCCTCTCCACCGCTGCGACGTACTCCTTCAGCCGGTCCATGACCTCGCTTTTCCGCTTCATGAAGTACACGTAGAGCTTCCTGCTGCATTCATCAATGAAGTTGACAAAGTATCTCAGGCTGTTGTTTGACGGCATTTTGAACGGTCCCCACACGTCGCTGTGCACGACGTCCAGCAGGTCCTTTGCACGAAACTCGTTCTCATTGAACAACTTGCGCCGCGCCTTGTCCAAAATGCAAGGCTCGCACTTTATGTGCACGATTGCACCTGCTGCCGCGTCTGTTGCACCATCAATGACAAGGCCGCGCACCATGTCATGCTTTGCCATCTCCTTAACGGTTGCAGGCGCCAAATGTCCCAACCGTCGGTGCCAGAGCTCCAGATCAGCGCTTCCTCCCTTGGCCATGTTGACGACGCGCTCCTGCGAGTCTACTACGTCTGATTCCGCGGGGACCACCTTGGTCTCCATGATGTAGAGACCGCCCTCGCGCTTTGCCTCCAGCACGACCTTAGCGTCGCCGTCGATGCGCACCACTGCGCCTTTCCTGCGGAAGAGCACCTCATACCCCTTGTCCATCCAGCGGCTGACACTCAAAATGTCAGCGAGGCCAGGGACGTGCTGTACATCACGGATTGTGCACAGCTCCTTCTTACCTCCCACCACAACTTCTACCTCCACATCGCCCTGGCCAGCCACTGGCTTGACTTTGTCGTTCGCGACCACCATGACCTTGGAGGACTTCTCGTAGGTGACGAACCCCACTTTCTCGACCTGGGTGTGCTCCTCAGCCCCGGAATCCAGGCACCGCCTGTTGGCCTTCTTGGGGAAGTGGTTCTTTTTACCATTGAGGAGTGACCTGTCCTTGGTGATTTTACCGCCGGCCTTCGTCTTCTCCGGGCACTCACGGGCCCAATGGCCCTCCTTTCCGCAACTGCGACACGCACCTTTCTTGGCGCCCTTCTTGCCGCCGCCCCTTCTGCCACTTCCTTTGCACCTACTTCTGCCACCATGAGTTTTGGTGACGAGGGCCGATGAGGAAGACAAGGACTCCCCACAGCTCCGCCGCTGTGCCTCATTGCAGATGTACTCTACGACTGCGCCATAGGTGAGCTTGTCCTCCGACCATCCTCTGAGGACGGTGAGTAGTGGACCCTTGCTGTCAGGTAGGGCCATGAGGAGGGCCATCGCCTGCAGCTACGTGTCGATCTTCCACCCCACGTCGTTGCATTGTGAGGCGAGCGACTCGATCTGCTGCATGGCAGAGATGACATAATCTCTCTCCTCAATTCTCACCGTGAGGAGCCGCTTCATCGTGAAGATTTTGTTCGCGAGCAACTTGGATTGGTGGATGGAGCAGAGTTTTTGCCAAGCTTTGGCTGCCAGCTTGCAGCCTTGGAAGTAGCCCCACTGCGACTCTGCGGACACCAGGGACATGAGCACCTATGTGTTCTTCTTTTTTAAGGCATGCTTCTCCGTGCCCGTAGCAGTCGCCTCTACGAGCACCTCCTTTCCCAACATGACGTCCAGCAGCCCCTTATGCACAAGGTGCAGCTCAAACTGCCACCTCCATAGCCCAAAGCCTGGGCCGCCTTCATACTTCTAGATGGGCTGCATCTCCTTCTGCGCCATGTGCGCAGCTGCTACTCTGACGGATTCTCAGAACTTCACGGCAACGTCCAAGATGACGATCCCGTGCGCTGCCGAAGACGTGAACATTGGAGGCTATCTGAGACTGAGCGTGAGCTTTCTGGTTGCCTCACGTTATGTGAGTAGGGATTTAGAGATAGTTTGCAAAGGGAGTAAAGGCATGAATTAGTCTTTTAACATGGAAATGATCAAAATCTTTGTAGGGCTAGTCATGATCTTTCCAATGCACCAAACCGCACGCAACTCGGCCAAGCGTAGCTCAAGTTACGCTTGCCAAAGCGCAGGTCTCACCCACCACAGAAACGCCTAATGCCTCCATGGTGCGCACACATCATGGCGCCTTTCTTCACGTGCGAAGCCCCTTTCCCAAGGCGCAGATCCCATTGCACGTGGTGTAGGAGTCCTCTACACTGTTTTGAGGCACCTCCCCCACTTTTGGGCTGAGTTTGGTGATGGGGTGTCAGGAGGTTTGAAACCTGTGCGCAGACCTGCAGTCAGAATTTTGATCATGTCCCCGAGTAACAAAACGTACTACTGAGTTTTGGACGCCGAGCCAGGATTTTGGCTAAGTCCCTCTATAACACACTGTAGTACAGGATCCGGTGGATTATCCACCGGACGCCTCGGCAGACCTTCCGGAGTAAAATCTCCAGATGGTACTTTTGTTACTCGGTCCGGTCGATTATCCACCGGAAGTCGAGTCGTGGCCGGCTCTCACAGCCGCCGCGCACACCCCAACTTTGGAAGGCCACATCTCCCTCGATACTTGTCCGATTCCGGTGAAACAACTTCCACTGGATTTAACAACTTGTCAACGTTAAGAGGAAATCATCCATCATAGGATCTGACAATCCTCGAGCCGCTAGATCTACTGGCTTGGATTTTCCTCTTTCTGGCGGCTCGTCGTCGCCTCCTGGCGCTGCGCTTGGGCATGCGGAGGGGCAAATTTTCAACATGTTTGAACGTGTCACTGAATCTAGCAGGTGGGCCAAAAAACAATGTTAGTACTAGTACACGTTCAGAAACAGGTTCTCCTAAAGCCGAATTTCTGTTAGACAGGTGCTCGAGATAAGAGATGTGATCATCCAGATGCGTTCCCTCTTCCATTTTCGGTAGATGAAATTCCTTCAACATCTTCCCAGCTCCACATTGCTGATTCTCTCATAGCATTCCTTCAGCCATTTCAAGGCTGTTTGTGCATACAATGAACGTTTTTGTTACAGATAATGAATTTCAATCTTTCAGTTGGGTGCATGGTCAGCAGTGTGAATGCTTGTTCGCATTTTTGTTGCTACAAATTTCTCTCTTCTCCTGAGGTGGCTGCATTTGGAGCGTCGACTTGTGGATCACAGACTGTGTTTCAGAGTCCTCTGCTGAAAACATTCATCCTCATGTTGAAGAAACTCTGGTACTCATCACCATCACATGGCATGATTTTGAACTAGCCGTTTGACGTATTGTTAATGTTGATATATCCTCCTGCTCTAATTCCAAATGTTGAAATTTTGGATCCTTCAGGTCCTGAATGTCATTCATGAATCATCCAAAAAATGGTTCTAAACAATCAAATGTAAACACAGATGCATGGGGTCTCAAATCAACGATCCACCTCTCAAACACACTGAGCATTGATGTTCAGTACACACATCACAGACAGTTCAAGACACTACCCTTGGCACATAAGAACATGGATCATCTCATAAGAATTCCAAAAGTATCTCACTTCCTTGACATGATCAAGTACAGGCGGGGAAATATGCAAATGGACCTAGCTGTCTAATGTACTAATGTAACAGCTGGAAATACAAAAATATGCGCTAAGTGTGGGAAGCCTGGCACATTGTGTATTTGGAAATTCAGCTACAAGCATCCTGGATACCGTTTGGTGCTTTTGGTCACAGTGTGAACTGAGGTTGGCGGATTCTCCGCACCCTCGGTGCAATCCAAGGACAAGATCACCCCCATCTTTGGCGGATCCTCTGCTCTTGTCAATCTCTCACTCGTTGGCTCAAAAGGATTCATCGCTTGCACCCTCATTTGTTCAATGGCTTTGATCAATCCATCATCCTCTTGAAAATTCCTCACTATCAGATCCATCTATATAAACATCTTTCGCCCTGGTCTCCCGGTCTGATGCATCAGCCAAGCTCCATCCATCATGTCCAAAGTCCGCTCTTCATTCCTATTGCTCCGCTGATCCCACGTAAGGAGTCTCATCAAGAGGAGCTCTTGCTCATACTCTTGATTCCCTCCATTTCCTGCAGCTGACACCTCTGGCTGCAATTCGACAATGATCATATATATGTAGAATGTTCACAGTGCTCTGTAAGATAACAGGTACATAGCTGAGTGGCCGCACCAAGCAATTAAGTACGGCCTACAGGGGGGTTGTGATGGTCATAAATGATCCTGCCTGTAGGAAAGGAGTAGGTAGGTAAATAGGTAGTAGGGTCGGGAGAGAGATTGGGCGCCTCTCTCCCGGACCTCCTGATTTTGCGTGCCGAGCCTTGGCATGAAGCATGCCACTTTTCTCTTTTTCCTGTTTTTGCAAAGACCTTGCCACATCTGCTGGATTTTACGCATAGACCAGGCCAGGTTTCCAAAGACTTGATCATGCACAGATCCTTGACGTGCTTTGGCGGGGACCTTCCTCAGGTCCTCCCTGCTGTCGTGTCTTCGGCAGCATGGCATCTCATGTGATGCTACCACCCGGGACAGCACGGACACCATCTTCTAGTGCTCCCTCTTACTATGACCCACCCTTCAGCATTCTAGAAACCACCATCGTGCTTGCACACGTCAGCTCATCATGCAGTCCCTTCCCCTTCTTTGGCAGCCGCGTCCGGAGCACGCCAGTCGGACCGCGCCGGAGCTTCTCATCCCAGATATGAGGACACCTCATCCGCCACATCATGGCCTCCCGCACATTCTCCACCGGACCAGTGCACAGGTTCTCCCTCAGCACCCTGGCCTTGTCAGCCTTGACCTCGTACTCTGTCCTGTGCTGTGAGTATAGCTGTTGAAACTGGAGGTCACCACTGTGAGTCTGTTGGATCCCTTCGGGGAGTTTCATTGGGGAATCCTGGTGTGGATGACTCCTGGATTGAGGGTTGACAGCATGTCGTGTGTCCTTGTCATTGCACAGGTCATGCATTGCATTTTCAGACAGTGTTGTTGCATGTCATTTATCATCACCCGCTCAGGTGTCTTGTGGGTTCTGGGTCCTCGATTCAGGTGCTACGGATCACATGACGTTGTCTCATTTTTTGCTTGTGTTGTTGGGTCTTGAGAGTGATGTCTGTTGCGGGCCGGATCCGGCTAGATGCTGCATGTCCAGGGTTTAGGTATCCTGATGTGTTGTTTGTTTCTGAAATTGAGAATATTCTGTTGTCGTTCTCTACCCTTAACAATCAGGGTATGGACTTCGTCGCGTCTCATGGCATAGGTACTGTTTCTTTCCAGTCATCTGGACTTCTTGTTCTTTGTGGTCTTAATTGTCAAAAGTTGTACTATTCTCTGTCCTTTGCACCGACTCTGTCCACTGCTGCACCATGTGTACCTCGCACCCTCACTTGCCACTGGGCACATGTCATTGCTTCATCACCGCCTTTGCCACGTGCACACTGCCAGCATCCATAGCCTGTTGTGTCATCAGCCTGCCATGGGTTTGGATGCTTCCACTTTCCCGGCTCCCTTCACCACTGACTGCCTGGACTGTGTCCATGTTGAAATAGTATGCACCTTGTCCACTGCCTAGCTGGCTAGCTACACATACAGACAAGGCATGCACTGCTCTGTGGAGTACGTCCCCTTGGTCTGTTCTGAGATGGGCCAGGAATGCACTGCCCATAATGGGTATGTCCCTTGTGGCTCATCATAGGAACTACACCTTTTGGCATGGTTGAATAGGCGCCGGAGTCTCAAGCGAAAGGTTGTGGGTTAATACCCCGCGACGGCAGCAGTTTTTCTTTGTGGCCAAAACTGGGATAGGAAGCTTCTAGGGAGCTTACTAGAGCCAGGCTTGAGGATGACACTTGGCGGTCTAAGGACGCGCCAAGTAGGACTGCAGGTTGAGGTTGGCTCCAGTGGAGCCACTACAAGTAGAAGCTTTAGCAAAGCTCTACAAGTTTAAAAGCCTGTATCCTGTATGCATCCATTTACAGTTCTTGCCTTTGAGACTCCTCACAGAGTTTCCAACCAAAGGTAGACACTAAAGACCAACATGCGGACTTCGTGAGGTTGCAAACCAAACGAACCTAAAGTGTGGATCCCTCGTTCGAGGGTGATAGGTTATCTTGGTTGCAATACCAAGAGCGGTTGGCGGCCTCCCATGTCGGGACCCATTTTCTAGACCGTTGATATCCGGCGTATTGACAAAGGGTTATGGGCCCTCACTTCTGGTTCTAAGGCACGCTTCCAAGACCAACTAGTGCGTGGTCTTGCAGGGCGCATAGGTACAACATGTACACGAAGATCGGACGGCTCCAATCTGCTCCATCGGCTCCATCGGCTTCTTCAGGTAGGGTGCGCGCACGTGGCAGACTAGGGGACGAGGAACAGCTCTGTCCATGTTGGACAAGACCCTCGAGCCCCAACGGGATGAAGCTCTACCCCTTTTTAGAAGGTGGTACAACCCCGAGTCCGTTCTCACACGACGGCACCATCACCTTAGGCGATCATCGGCGGGAGGGGTATGCAACGGAACCAACTGCACCTTTGACAACGGTCGCAGTCAGCAGCCTCATCAGCCTCATCGGCCTCAACGAAGCAGAGTAGTAGTGAAGCAGAGAAGACGAGCAACCGTAGGAAATGGCGGATCCGACTCATGCCCGCCTTGAGGAGGGCATGTCCAAATACACGGGGACAGGATTTCCCTTGTGGAAATGGCAGTTTGAGATTGTCATGAACGTGCGTGGCTACCTCGACATCCTAAGAGGGACCGAGATAGCACCCGTCGATGTGACGGTGATGACGCATGCGGCTGACCTTGCGGCATGGACGATGAAGAACAACATGGCTCTCGCCATACTTGTGACGTCCATCAATGAGACTCAACACTCCCACATCACAGGATGCACGTTGGCTGCCGAGGCCTACGCAAAGCTCTCACGCGTGCATCAATCAAACGCCCTAGCAAACCTACTCTTCATCTTCCAACGGTTGATGTCGATGAGGGTGAGCGAAGGAGAATCGATACCCGCATTTTTGCAGTCGTTCGACAACGTGCTGCAAGAGGTCCAGCAAATGGAATAGAAGCTCGACTCCAACATGCGTGCCATGATCCTTCTAATGGCGCTGCCGGAAAGCTGGGAGTCCTTGATCACCGTATTTGGCAGTTGGAAGGAGGCGGATCTGACGTATGAAGCTGTCACCGAACACGTCCGCAACGAGTCCATGCGACACAGTGGCAGTGATGCAAACATCTCAGCATATGCCTCTCGCTTCATTGGACAAGGTGCAAGCTCTCGCTCCAGTCAAGGCAACAGCGGAAGCGGTGGCGGTGGAGGGAAAGGCAACAGTGGCGGGAAGAGTTCCAAGAAGCCCGACAACTCTCACAACTGTGGAAAGGCTGGGCACTGGGCTAGGGACTACCGTAGTCCCAAGAAAGAAGGCGCAAACAAAGGTGGGAAGGAGATGAAGGAGATCAACAACATGATGGCTAGGGGGCTGCCCATGAAGGGGGCAGCGATCCTTAGGCCCGGGGCATTTGTCCTTGACTCAGGCACCAACCACCACTCATCAAAAGAGAAGGGTGGATTATTCTCCATGGCCGAATCTGTCATGCGCATCAAGTGTGCAAACGGCGGCGTCGTCCAAGCCATGGGCGAAGGGGACAAGGCGATCACGTTCAATGTGAACGGTGCGGAGAAGGCGGTCAACCTTCAAAAGGTGGTGTACATGTCCTCCTTCGCAGCCAACTTGCTGTCTATCTCACAAATCACCGACAACAGCATGACAGTGGTGTTCACCAACAAGGAAGCGGTGGCCCTAAAAAACAAGGACATCCAGATTTTGTACACCAAAGACGACCTCATGCTTCAAGTTCCAAGAGTCGACGGCCTCTACGTGCTTCAAACGAAAGTCACCAAGGCATTGAATGAGGGACTTGCATGCACAAAGACAGTGGCACCAGAGCCAAAGCATGCACCACTGGTGACCATTGCGGCCGGCACATCAACCAAGGACACTGATGCTGAGTTGTGGCACCGGCGATTTGGCCACGTGGCCAACAGCACGTTGCAGAAGATGCAGGAGAAAGAGGTAGTCGGCGGAATGGAAGGGTGCACCATGAAGCATGGCGAAGGGTGTACATTTTGTGAACCATGCCTCCAAGCGAAGGCAAAGAAGAAGCTGTTTGGGAGAGGAGGTCAACGAGCGGAGCATGTCTTGGAACTGATACACAGTGACATGTGTGGACCCTTCTGCACACCGTCTAACGGAGGAAGCAAGAACTTGCTGATCTTCATCGATGACCACAGCCGCAAGTTGTGGATCTACTTCCTCAAAATAAAGGGAGAGGTGAAGGAGAATGTCCTCAAGTTTGTCGCCATGGTGGAGCAGCAAACGTCCAAGAAAGTGAAGATGCTCCGAAGTAACAACGGGGGTGAGTACGAGGCATACAAGCCCTGGCTCAAGCATCATGGCATCCGCCACAAGCAAACCACCCCTTACAACCCCCAAAGCAAGGGCGTTGCCAAGAGGATGAACCAGACCCTACTCGGCATGGTGCGAAGCATGCTCTTGGACGCCAAGCTCCCACATTGCATTTGGGCTGAAGCAGCAACAACGACTTGCTACCTCTTGAACCTCACACCAGCGACCGCCTTGCGAAAGCGTGGAAAGGAACAGGACAAGCAGCTGAAGACCCCAAAGGAAGCATGGTTGGGAAAGAAACCTAACGCATCTCATCTGAAGGTGTTTGGGTCAATTGCATGGGTGAAGATCCAGTCGGGAGAAGGTGGAGGCAAGCTGGACGCACGTTCCAGGAAGTGCGTCATGGTTGGGTACGACACATCACACAAAGCCTATCGGCTTTGGGACCAGGCAGCAGGCAAGCTCTTGAGGAGCCGCAACATCGTGTTCAACGAACGCACCCTTGGAAAGGGAGAGCTGCTGGACCCGATCCTCGCTCCCAAAAGCGGGAGAGTGGATAGATAGTGTTGCTTGAGTCCGGAGACCAAGCACCCGAAAACTGTCTCGTTTTGCCAGTAGGTGGTGGAAATGGGAGAGTAGCTGCAGAGGATGATGCATCATCAGACATAGGTGCAGATGCCGAGGCATCCAGAGCTTCCGAGTCTTACTTGGAGTCTGACGACTCTTCTGACGACGACGACAAACCACCACGTGTGGAAGCACCAGCACCAAAGCAAGAAGCCGCACCAACACCCCCGTGCAGTTTGCAACCAAAGAAAGCACCTTTACAGTATAAGGATGATTGGACCGGCCTTAGCTGGTCATACATGGCTCAGGGAGAGCCATCCACAGTGGCGGAGGTGATGAATGGCCCAGATGCGGCCAAATGGAAGGAGGCAGTGGACAGCGAGCTCGCGTCCATTGCTGAGAACGGCACGTGGGTACTGGTGGACAGACCCGACAAGGCCCACGTGGTGGGATCCAAGTGGGTCCTCCTTGTGAAGAAGAAGCAAGATGGCAGCATCGACAAGTTCAAGGCAAGGGTAGTGGCTAAGGGGTTCTCTCAACGCCCGGGCTCCGAGTACGATGAAATATTCGCGCCCGTCGTGACATTTGCCTCCATCCGCTCTCTCCTTGGCATTGCAGCCGCAAAGAACCTAGAGATACACCAGATGGACATCAGGACAGCTTTTCTTTATGGGAAGCTTAACAAGGAAGTGCTGATGGAGGTGCCCAAAGGAGTCGAAGCTCCCAAGGGCAAGGTGTGCAAGTTGGTGAAAGCGCTCTACGGGTTGACGACCGATACGAAGCTGAAGGCCTCTATGTCGCCAAGCAACGAAGAAGAACAAAGGGAGATGCAAGACATCTCCTACCAGTCCACCGTGGGTAGCATCATGTACGCCATGGTAGGGACTCGTCCGGACATCTGCTATGTTGTGGGACAAGAGAGCAGATTCGTGGCCAACCCTGGGCCACAACATTGGCATGCAGTCAAGCGCATCTTACGCTACCTGCAGAAGACACGTCACATGGGCCTCGTTCTTGCAGGCCAAGAAGGAACGGAACCCCTTCGCCTGAAGTGTTACACTGATGCTGACTCGAGAGGAAACCTCGACGACAAGAAATCCACCTCTGGATACGTGTGCATCTTGAATGGCGCTGCCATCTCATGGGCCAGCAGGAAGCAGGATTGTGTTTCCATGTCCACGGTTGAGGCAGAGTATGTTGCTCTGTCTGAGTTGTGCAAAGAGACTCAGTGGCTGCGCAGCCTCCTTGGTGAAATGACAGTGCCACAGAAGGATGCCACGGTCGTACACGTGGACAACATAAGCGCCATCTTGACGGCTGAAGACGAGATCATCTCCCGGCGAACGAAGCACATCGACATACGTTACCATTACTCACGTGACCTGGTCATGAAGAACGTGGTGGACTTGCAGCACTGCGGAACAAAGAGCATTCTTGCTGACTGCATGACCAAGCCGCTGGAGAGTGACTTGCACTATGCAGGCATTCGTGGATTCGGCATGAGGAGTGCGGCAGAGGAAGGGTGAGCCCCAAGGCATTCATGGAGCCCAGTAAGCGCCAGATGGAAAGAGGTGCAAGGGAGAGATTTGTTGAAATAGTATGCACCTTGTCCACTGCCTATCTGGCTAGCTACACATACAGACAAGGCATGCACTGCTCTGTGGAGTACGTCCCCTTGGTCTGTTCTGAGATGGGCCAGGAATGCACTGCCCAAAATGGGTATGTGCCTTGTGGCTCATCATAGGAACCATACCTTTTTGGCATGGTTGAATAGGCACCGGAGTCTCAAACGAGAGGTTGCGGGCTCAAACCCCGCGACAGCAGCAGTTTTTCTTTGTGGCCAAAACTGGGACAAGAAGCTTCTAAGAAGCTTACTAGAGCCTGGCTTGAGGATGACACTTGGCGGTCTAAGGACGCGCCAAGTAGGACTGTAGGTTGAGGTTGGCTCCAGTGGAGCAACTACAAGAAGAAGCTTTAGCAAAGCTCTGCAAGTATAAAAGCATGTATCTTGCATGCATCAATTTACAGTTCTTGCCTTTGAGACTCCTCACAGAGTGTCCAACCAAAGGTAGACACTAAAGACCATGCGGACTTCGTGAGGTTGCAAACCAATCGAACCTAAAGCGTGGATCCCTCGTTCGAGGGTGATATGTTATCTTGGCTGCAATACCAAGAGCGGTTGGCGGCCTCCCATGTCGGGACCCGTTTTCTAGACCGTTGCTATCCGGCGCATTGACAGTCCATGGCAAGATGCACCGATCATCTTTTCATATGTCAACATCGCGTACACATGAGCCTCTTCCGCTTGTACATGTTCATGTCATGGGTCCATTTCCTCTACCACCATTTCCGGTGGTAGAGGCCGTTATGTCCTCTGTCAGAATGACGAATATTGTCACTTTCATTGGACATTCTCCTCCGTCTGAAGAGTGATGTCGACCCCAGGATCGAGTCCTGGATTGTCCAGGCCGAGTGGGCATGCATTGGTCCAAACGTGCACTTTCTTACTTTTGTTGGGATCCGGTTTGAATCTTTGGCCCCCTACACCCCTCAGAAGAACAACATCTCTGAACTGTAGCCCACGGGGTTTTCATGATGCAGGTAGAGTCTGATGGCTATTGAGCTAACCATCTCTAGCAAGGAAACCGCGAAACCAAAAATCTCACAAAGCGTTTTACACCTTCTTCCTTTGCAGGCATGTTTCATGCTCCACAAACTTAATCAGGCATACACTTCACCTTCAAGAGTACTAACATATTAGCATTACATTTCAAGAAGAGCTCAATTTGTCAATACACCGAGCATCAAGCCAGGGGATTAGTATGCAATATAATTCCTTTTATAGCTGTCTTTCCAGTCCTAGAACTCAAAAGCACATTCATGAGAAGTGGCCTGACCCTGCCACATCACCAATAGAATTGCGTTGTGGGCTTGAGACATAAGCATCCTAGTGCCAAGGTGACAGAACAACCATGTAGCTTCCAAGAAGCTACGGACTTCTTTTCTTGGAAGCTTCTGTAACAACCAAGATGTGCATGGGGTCTTGAACAACACTCATGACCTCTCACTTGGCCAAAACGACAAAGCGGCCAAGGTAACCATTCACCCACATGGTGTACTCACACGTCATATCTCACATGAGACGGCATAGTTAATTCATCCTACAACGGATCCAGGGGTCATACCTCCACAAGGGGTAGGGCATTCCTGATCCTTCATAGAACACTGAACAAGGTGCAAAAATATTCAACAAATCTCTCCCTTGTACCTTGCAACAATTTCCATCATCATTCTTCATCGCCTGCATTCACAACGCCGATACCTTGCCTGCCTGCCTGGTAGAGATCCTTGTCCAGTGGCTTCATAAGCATGTCAGCCCGGTTCACCTTGGTACCGACATACTTGAGCTCCACTTTCTTCATGTAGACTAAGTTCCAATAATAGTGGTAGCGGATTTCAATGTGCTTTGTGCGCCTGGAAAGGAATGGGTTCTTGGAAATGTCAATTGCACTCATGTTGTCAATCTCGATGACCGTTGCCATTGCCTGTGGTGACTTCATCTCAGATAGCAAGCTGCGTAGCGACAACATCTCTTTACACACCTCAGCCAAGGCAATGTACTCAGCTTCAGCTGTTGATAGAGAGATACATTCCTGCTTGCGACTTGTCCAACTGACAGCACCTCCATTCAGCATACACAATAAGCCTGAGGTGGATTTTCTTTCGTCTATATTGTCTCTCCAATAAGTGTCAGTGTAGCACATGAGATGGAATGACGCGTATCCAGCAAGGCCTCCAAGCTGGAGCCCCGCATGCCACGTCCCTTTAAGGTAGTGCATGATGCGCTTCACAAACTGCCAGTGAAATGGACCGGGATTGGCCACAAACCGGCTCACCTGCCTAACAGCATGGGCTGGTCGGGTGGTGGTCATTGCATACGTCAGACTGCCCACTGCAGACTCATATGGGATGCCCAACATGTCAGTTCTCTCCGCTTTGTTGGATGGGATCATGGAGGTGGAGAGCTTGTACTTTGAGATCATGGGTGTGCTGGCCAGCTTGCAATCTACCATGTCGTCACATTTGAGGATGGAGTCGATGTATTTTGTTTGGTTCAGGCTGATGTTACCTGCTACTCTGTCACCCTTGGTGGTAATTCCATGGTATAATTCAAGAGAATTCATTTCCTTCGTCTTGAATATGCTACTCAGCTACCCCTTGAGATCATTTAGCAGCACCATTGAAGAAGAGCATAGAATTAGATCATCGACGTACAAGGTGACCAACATAGTCCCTTTGTCGTTCTCATGCACGTGCATGCTAGGGTCGTTATTGCAGTACATGAAGGACTCCTTAGCCATGAGTGTATCCATCTCCTGGTACCAAAGTCTTGGCACTTCTTTTAGTCCATAGAGTCCTCTCACCAATCTTCACACCTTGCCCTCAGAAGCATCAAACCCCTCTAGAACCTCCATCTGTACCTCCTTGTCAATTTTGCTGTAAAAAAAGGTTGTCTTGCCATCCGTCTAGTCGACTTCCATGTTCTTGGCAGCAGCAATGGTGAGAATTGACTGGATAGAGGCAAAATTCACAAAAAGAGAAGAGATCTTATCGTACTCTGTGCAAGGCCGTTGAGAGAACCCCCTTCCTACCACGCGAGCCTTGTACTTGTCAATCGTGCCATCCTGTTTCTGTTTTACATTCAGCACCAACTTGGACCCCACAACGTGAGCCCTAGCAGGTCTGTCCACCTTCACCGATATCCCATCCTCCTCGATGGAGCTGAATTCACTGCGAATTGCTTCATCCTACCCAGCTTTATCTCGCGGAGTGATTGCCTCTGTAAAAGACGTCGGCTCCTCTTCAACCAGGAACGAATAGTTGAAGCCTTCCCATTCATCCCTATCCGTGTCCTAATGCTGTTGAGGTACTTCGAGACATGAATTGCTCCTTGGACCTGCTGGCTGCTGTTGTTGATGTGGAGGCTAGAGGTCTGCTTCATCATTTATGATAAGAGAGGCATCCTCCTCATGGTCTTGAGGAACAGGTAAGTTGGACTCGGAGTGTGATTCCTCCAAGTCATCTTCACCAGCACCTTTCCCTATTGCAGCATCCACTCTATGCCATTGTGCTGATCTCCTTCTTCAAGGAAAGTGAGGCACTCTCCCTGTTTTGGATTGTTCTCATTTTTGAGAAACTCTCACTTACTCATAGACCTTTTGTGGAAATCCATTTCTTTGTTGCGGACGACCTTCTTGACTCCTTGGTCCTAAAGTCTGTAAGCTCTGTGGATGGTGTCGTAGCCAATGAAAGTACAATTTTGTGCTCTTGCATAAAAATTTCAAGGGCCCTCAAAGCCTCGACCTTGGAAAAGCCGGTGCAACCGAACACCTTGAGATGGAAGGCATCCGGCTTCATACCTGACCATGCTTCTTGAGGCCTCTTCAGCTGCTGTGATTGCTTCTTCTTTCGTCTCCTTCGCAGAGTTGCTGCAGGTGTGAGATTCACGAAATAGGTGGTCGTACGTGCTGCTTCAAGCCAGAAACTAGGAGGCAGCCTGGCGTCAAAGAGCATGCACCTAGTCATGCCCAGGACGGTCTAGTTCATCCTCTCTGCTACGCCATCGCTTTGAGGTGAATAGGGGGTGGTTTTCTGGTTTTCAATGCCCTTTGTCTTCAGCGACTCCCTGTAGGCTTTGTACTCTCCCCCTTTGTCTGTCCTGAATGCCTTGACCTTCTTTCCACTTTGTCGCTCAACCATAGCGACAAAGGATTGCAGATTTTCCCTCACCTCACTCTTATTTTTGAGAAATTATATCAGGACCTTGCGGCTGTTTTTGTCAATGCACGTAAGAAGATATCTGTTTCTTCCGCTCAATGGTATGTAAAAGGGACCATACACATCAGCGTGGATGAGATCAAGGGCTGCGAGAGCACTCAAACCATTGTGCTTGAAGGGTTTCTTCTTGGCCTTGCCCTGAAGGCATGGCTCACACAAGCTCTCGGCTCCCTCCACCTCATAACCTAGCTCCATCCCACGTACTAGCTCCTGTGTTGACCCACATGCCCAAAGCACCAGTGCCACAGGTTCTCAGAGTGTGTGTGCTGGCTGGAATGAACAGCCCCAGTGGCTGCTTTTGCTTCCGGTTTTGTTGTCAAATCTGCCACTACCACTGCTTTTGCTGCCCCAACATGCCCTTCGTCATCAGACTCTATGGTGTTGCTCTCCTCACCATCGATCTTGGCCAAAGATTCTACCTTTGATTTTGTCATCTTTGTTTGCAAGACATATAGACCATCGACGCCAAGGACCTGTGCCATAACCTTCTTGGCAGAGTAGGATGATTTCATGTCCTTGGTAGGGACTGTTACTACTTCCTCCTCTATGAAGAATAATTCCATGCCATGGTCAGTTATCTAAGAGACGGAGAGCGGGTTGGCTGTGAAGGAGGGCAAGTAGAATAGCCCCTCTAGCTTAAGGTCAGAGTCTGCACCGTTGATACACACTGTGACCAACTTGTCATCAATCCCCTCAGCTGCCTCAACATTACCGTTGGTGACTCTGAACTTCTTGTTGCATGGAGCAAGTGAGGTGAAGTCTCGTCTTGTAAGTGGCATTCTTGTTTGTGCCTCAATCAAGGCCGTGAGCTCCTCGCCTGAGTATCACCCTCCCTTTGTTAGAGGCACACTCAACCATCAAGCTTGTAGGATCCTTCCCACAATTTCCCCCTCTCCATTCATCCCCATCTCCTCTCTCCTTCTTGGGTATCCTGCACTATCAAGCCCATTGTCCAATCTTGCTGTAGTTATGGCAATTTTCTTGGCGCTTTGGACCACTTCCAATGTTTTCTAGTGTTGTTTCTTTCCTTGTTTCTAGAAAAGGAGGTACTCCAGAAGGTGCCACTCCTCCATGAGGCAAATACAGTCATGTTTGCTTCACTATTGCTACAATACATGGCTTCATTCCGCACGTACTCTGAGACGGTGGTGTAGGAGTTTTGCTCTTCAGTTCATCATCCAATCAATTTGATCATGGAAACCCAGCTTTCCGACAGTGTCATCAGAAACATCATGGCCTGCATATCGGATTTCAGGTCCCGCTCCATGCCTGTGGCTTGTTGTAAGAGGGTCTCAAAATTCTGCATCAATGTGGAGAAATCCTCCTGTTCACCAAGCCTTATGCTGATGAGGTTCTGTAGAATGAAGAGACGGTTGGCAAGTGAGGAGGACTGAAACACCTTGCCTAGTTTGGCGTATGTAAAACCGTTGATGTGTGAAAGGATTGAGGGTTGTATGGAGGACACAAGAACGGCAAGAGCCGTCTTGTTGAGCTTGACCCATGCCATAAGGTCAGCACCCTCCTCCTTTGGTGCTAGGATGGTTTCGTCAAAATATCCTAGAAATTCTCTATCATCCATGATGATGTCAAACTGCAGCTTCCAGAAAGCAAGCCCCTCTCCATCAAACTTTAGGGCGGGAGAATGGTTCTTTGGTTCTCCCGCCCCTGCCATCCCTACGACTACAATTGCTATAGTTGTTGAACCTGTTGTTGATGGCGATACATCTGTGAGGTCACTGTTGGCTGTTGGTGAGAAGAGGCAACTGGTAGCACTGTTCACGTTGGCCGTTGCAAGCAGGTGTAGGATGATGTAGGCTGATGTCAGCTCCCAAGGCGGAAAGGTGCATATGTGTTGCATTTCCCTCCTACTGATGTTGACCAGCAAACAGAGAAGTTAGGTGAGAGTGAAGGCACTCTCACTACTTTTGACTTAGCGGTTGCATGCCTGAAACTTTTCTAACTAGAGACATGGGTCCATAACCCTTTTTTAGCCATTGAGCTAACCACCTCTGAAAGAGAAGCCGCAAAACCAAAAAGCTAATAAAGGTTTTTACACCTTCTTCCTTTGCAGGCATGTGTCATGCACCCCAAACTTAAAGAAGAGACGGTTGGCAAGTGAGGAGGACTAAACGCCTTAGCATTACATCTCAAGAAGAGCTCAAGTGATCAATATGCAAGAGAGAATCAGCAAAATTTAATAGATCGGCATGCAAGACAAGTCCTTGTACAGGTATCTTTCTAGTCCTATAACTCAAAATCACATTCCTGAGAAGTGGCCTGACCCTGCCATATCACCAATAGACTTCCATTGTGGGCTTGATACATAAGACATGGTGTGCCCCTTGCCATGAGTGCCGTTGATTGTACTCTCTGCTTAGACCACTCAGGAGCATTAGAACACCTGATCTGATTTCAGATTTGGATGTCTTGGATTTTTTCATGCAGGATCGAGCTTTGAATTGCTCAATTTGAGTGAGTATTCAGAAAGTTAGCGTAGCCCGAAGTTCGGGTGTTGGGTGGGTGGAATCTGGTACCCGCCATATCGGGTGGTGGGATAATCCACTGCCAGTGATCCGAGTTTGTCCCCAACGACCTCCAAATGCACCAGGGGTATAAAAAGAAGTAACTACAGGGATTTATTTGATCAGGGTTAAACTCTCCTTGACTTCTGGACAAGGAAAGGCGCTCCGACGATTCATTGTCCCGTTGTCTAGCAAGCAAGGCAAGGTGGACACGTCCACCAAGGGTTACTTCGACGACCGTAGCAGGGGCTCTACTGCTCTGATTTGGGTGTGATTGGATGTGTTGGAATGCTTAGATCACAGGCTATAAGGATCTGATGTAATCTCAATGTGCTAAGTAACAAAAACGTGTTTCGATTCAGCTCTACTGAATGCGACGTGTTCTGCCCACTCACATCCGTGATCCTTGTGCTCCACACTCTTCACCAAAGGTGTCCATTGGCTTCCCCAAACATTGGTTGCGTGTATAAGTGAGAGCTAGGAGTCCTTGAAGGTGCCTCCACACCCACTAGTGCCAACATGCACGTCTTCCACGTCATGTTTACTCCCCGTCTTGGCCAGCATGTGCTTATGTGCAAAGTGGTCGACGAGTACACGGACAGCAGTTGGGCCCAGAGCCATGATGCGAATAGACTCTCAGGTTACATCTTCCTTATGGTTGGAATAGCCCTCCTTTGAAGAGAAGGAATCAAGGTTGTGTTGCGTGCAACTCTACGGAGGCTGAGTATGTTGCCCTGGGTGCCAGTGTCTGTGAGAGCATCTGGTTGTGCCGTCTCATGCAGCAGGTGCACCAGCCTGTCAATTGCATCATGCTTTGTTGTGACGATGAGAGCACGGGCGGAATCCACTGAGCACAATGGTATGCATGGCGCTCGCACAAAACACAAAAAAAATTGAACATGAATTCGTGTGCAAGCGCATTGCGTGTGGCGATGTGCGGATGCTCAGTGTTGACGTACGGCAACAACACACTGATCTTCTCACCAAAGTGCTCTGCAGTGGCAATTTCAAAGTTGCAGTGTATGTTTTCCTCCTCCATTCTCTCCGTGGTGATCCCAGTTGATACATGCCTTAATCTTTTGTGAAATTTCCCTTCTGTTGTGACTCCTTGTTCCCTCATGGTTGTGCCCCTTCTGTGCTTATGTTGTGTGGCACCTGTGGGGCATAGTGGGGCGTTGGTGTCTTGTCAGTCCTGGTGACCTCTAGACCTGACGCCACTCACTTGCAGTCACTCCACGGTGGTCAACAGCTACATTGACAGCTGAAGCTTCACCCTTCTAGATATCTGGTGCTGACAGGAATTTTCTTGGTGACCAGCTCTCTGGGCCATTCTCTCAATTATTCTGCATGTGCTCTTCCTTAGTTTAACTCTGTAGGGCTCTTTCTCATTCATCGGCTGCTTCATTTGGATTTTTTTCTGACAACTGCGCAGCTCGTACGGTTCCCGGGTTTGTTCTGGTTCCTGTTCCGGAGTCGCCAGGTCTCTCCTAGGTAACTCGTGGGTTTTTTCTACTAGGTTTGTTGATGCAGTACGCAGACGCATGCTGTACATGTGAGTAGGTTTCTCTCACTCTGTTTCATTATGTTACAATCATTTCCATTTTTCTCAGCACATATTTTCCGTCTCTCCACCTTTCCATGTGTCATTTTTCACGTTCTATCTGTTACACTTTGCTCTCTCACACAGAACATTCCTGAAGGGGGTTATATAATTCCCTCTCTCCGACGCCAGCTGAGTCCGCATCAGGGATCTACACGGGCATGGACACGGCCTAGTGGTCATTCTAAGCTGTAGAAATTGGGGACGGCTCACATCACAACAGCGAGGTCCCTCATGCCACATCATTCTTCCTCCTCTACAATTCAGACAACTGAGCAATTCGTAAGGCTCCCAGGACCATTTTGGTTTTCTGTTTTAGAGCTACTAGGAAACTCTTTGGTACTTTCCGCCATTTTGGAGGATTTGTTCTGGAGATGCATGCTATGAAGGAAGGAGTATACTTCTCTCCCTCTCGTTCATTCTGAAATTTAAATCTTAGAACTTCAAGAATACGTTTGCAGTCTCTCTACCTTTGTCTCTCACAATGTACCCTCTAACAAAGATTTTTGCTAAGATGGTTATTGCATTTTCTCAAGAAAGTGCGTCATTTTTTTGTACGTCACAGTCTGAGCAACCTCGTGTTTATATCTGTGGTTCAGTTGGTTGCCTATCATACCCATAATTCTCTCTTTTCTTGCTCCACATGCTCACAAGATATAGTGAGCATGTACAGGAGACTAAGCATTATGACCTCATTGTAGCCGTTTCCACATGATGGGAGGCATTCGTAAAGGAGCTCTCACACTCTGCCTGCAGAAGCACACACGCAAGCAGTGGCCCTCTGTCACATGATCTGGGAGCTTCTATATGCATGCCAGGTGCTGATCCATAGGAGGCAACCTGGCCAGAGTAATTCCGTGCCATGGTGAGTAGCCGTCCTCGGTTCACGCTGAGAATTCGGGCTCAACCCCCGGGTGGCGGTGTGGTGTCGGTGTGCCCCACACAGGCGGATGCCAAACTCACTGGCTCACGCTAAGTGTGCTCCCCGTTGCTCACTGTGTCCCAAATCGGACACTGCTCTGAGTAACAACATTCTTTGACGCATGGCATGTTCCACGTGGATGATCCCCCACATTCTTCCCTTTGTATTCTATGACACCCATGGTTCTTTAATTTTATGGAATTAACTACTGATATCATAGCAGCGGAGGGACAGTCCCTCCTACATCCTTCTAGACCCTCTGAAACTCCTTGACCTCCACTGTGGTGCTGCGGTGCCCTTTTGCAACCACAGCGTTAGCAGTGACAGGATAAACTGCACCACTACGCTGTCACTGACATGGTATCCCATCTTTGTGGCTGCTACTCAAGTGCCTCTCACATTCGCAGTGATTGAAGCAGCAGTAGTCTCTGTCCGCTGTTGCCACTTTTGCAGTACTCTTCATTTCCACTGCTGCGCTGTGCAGCCACTGCGCAGTACTTCTCATTCCTGCTGTCTCAATCTGAAATGCCTGCACCACCTTTCTTGGTGTCTCTCGCACCAGCAGCATCAGTAGCAGCAACAGTGCCTGATCCACTGCCGCCACTGTTTCACACTCTACCCCTCAGTCTGGCTGCTGCCCTCTGCAGTATCAGTGCTTTCTACTACAGTGACTCTCGCAGCCACTGATTTAGCAGAAACAGCTGTACCTGTCCCCCTGCATCCCCGCCATCTCTGTGTGACTGTGGCTGCAACCGCGGCAGCTGCATCATTGGCACCATTTCATAGCCATTCCCGCAACTTCATCAGCTGCACTGGTGTGTCTTTCTCAAACTTCAGTCTTGCTAGCTGCCACACGTGCAACTGTGCGTGCACCAGCAGTGCTCATATCTGCACGCAAGTGCACTAGTGATGTCAAAAACCGTGAAAGAAGGATCTGCCCACTGCCACTGCCGTGTTCACAGCAGATGGAACCCTTGGATTACTGAGGCTTCTCTCACATGTGCGTTCTCTCAGGCACTATGGTAGAATCAATGGACCCAAGCCACCAATCTGACAACACCGTTAACTACAAGGAAAGTCATAGGTGACCTAGGCCTCTCAAACCGCAGCACATCGATGTACAACACGGTACATTGATATGATGGCTTGGCACATCGGCCACCTCGGCACATCGGCCACTTTGGCGGGGGGGGGAGGGGGGGGGGGGGGGGGGGCTATGTGGACACAATGACTAGTGTGACTTGTGACTAGTGAGCATCTTCTACATTTACCAAATTCACTTTACACTTGTCTTATTGCCACCATGGTGCACACATGATTCTGTATCATCCAAGCACATTTCTTTTCTAATCAGGTATGTATTAATGCATGCAATGCACTACACTAGGCTAATTCAAAATCGCACCAGCCAAAAAAAAGGCTGTTTGCAACAGCCACACATTCATATACCAACACTGAATCCAATGTGAAAAGTACTTGTAACTTGAGATGTCATGAGAAACAGCATGCATGGAGGGACTTTGGAAATGTATGAGTCTACAGGGCCATAACTAACATGCAAATATCCAAGCATGCATTTCCATCATGCTTTCCCGTCATGTGAACCACATTCAGCAGCACAAGACATGCCCCCCCCAC
>SZWC01012046.1:51365-74040 GCA_023375785.1 Penium margaritaceum
TACTGGCCTTGCCTCCATCACCGATACCTGCATTGCTGCCCTTAGCCACCTTAGGCTTTCTGGAACCTAGAGCTTCTGCTGGAGCTCTTTTGCGAGTTGCAGCTGCCCTGCTAGCTGCAATACCCTTGCTGGCTCCTACAGCCTTTGTGGATGCAGCCTTGCTGACGGCTGCAACCTTGCTGGCTGCAGATGCCTTGCTAGCTGCTGATGCTTTGCTGGTGGCTCCCTTGCATGGTGCTGCTGCTTTGCTGGCATTTACTTTGTTAGCAGCTGATTTGCTAGCTGCGGCTGCTTTTCTGGCTGCTGCTTCTTCTGCTTCTACTGCTGCTGCTTTGCTGGCTGCTGCTGCTGCTGCTTCTACTGCTGCTGCTTCTACTGCTGCTGCTTCTGCTGCTGCTGCTTCTGCTGCTGCTATGGCCGCTTCTCCATTATCTACACCATCCTCCTCCTCTTCCCCTTCCTCCCCTGCATCCACTGCCTCACCCGCTTCTTCTTCCTCTCCGACCTCGTTCGCATCTCCGTAATCCTCACTTTCGGCTTCTCCCACATCCCCGGCCTCACCACCATCCTCCCCTCCAGCTTCTCCTGCATCCCCTCCATCGTCCTCATTCCCAGCTCCATCCCCTCCATCCCCCTTGCCAGAACTTCCTCCATTGCCTACGTCATCTGCCATGGCAGAGACGTCAGCCCACGTGCGAACCTCACAGGCGACATAAGGGACGTCGTTCTCCATCACACGCCTGCCCTTCTGCTGCTGTGGGGCTTCCTGTTGCCCATCACCCTCCTCCTCATCCTCTCCTTCCACGTATATCTATTCCTCCTCCTCCATCTTGTCTTCATCACTGTCATCAAATCCAACGTCTGCACCCTCTTCACCCTCCTCCTCGATATTCTGGAGGATAACACCGTCATCCTCGCTGTCAGATGGATCAGGCACCAGCCAGTTGTTGTCGGGCTTGCACCGCCTAGCTGGTTTATATTTCCGGCAGAGGCGGGCGCTGCACCGCAAAAGCATCTCCAGCGTTTTCACACTGAGGCGGTTGCGACGCATGGTGTGGATGAGCTCGTGCGACAAGAAGATGCGCTCGAAGTCAGACAACGCGCACGCCTGAGATAAGAGCTTGATGGTGAACTCACAGAGGGTAGGGAGGTGGGCAAGGTGGAGACTTGCCCACTCATATGGTGCCATCGTTTTTTCCACTGCTGCATGGGCCCGGTCACTCAGCTGCATTGTGGTGAGGGGAATGACGGTGGTGGTCACATGGCCGAGCTGGAAGGCCTTGAGCTTGGCCTGCAATGCCCCATGCTTTGCCTCCAACACAAGGGCATCTGCCACGTGTAACCATGCCTGCACCATGGAAATATCCCCCCCATGATCATTCCCAAAATGTGTAGGATGCACGCAGCGTGTTGCAGTGTAGAGAGAGCAGGTCATGTCAGACTCCCAGCGGGTTTTCAACCACTGCATTGTGAACTTGACGTGCTGTGCTGCCACCTTTGCCGGCTTCCGTCCACGCCCCTGTGACAGGCCCTTCAGTCCTGTCATGAACTCAAGCAATCCCTCATACATTTCACCAGCAGCACCCCCTGGCTTGTCAGCAATGTGCAGCGCCTTAACCAGCGGGTTAAGGATGTCTTGGAGCTGCCGCACCTGCAGCCAAAACACACGGCAACGCACAATCTGCATCACTGACTTCTTCCTTGCCTTGAACATGCCATCCCGCTGCGATCCCATGTCAGCCCAGCAT
Organism: Penium margaritaceum; assembly: GCA_023375785.1. Lineage (NCBI taxonomy): Eukaryota > Viridiplantae > Streptophyta > Zygnematophyceae > Desmidiales > Peniaceae > Penium > Penium margaritaceum. The sequence goes on from SZWC01012046.1 coordinate 53,114, forward strand.
GCATAGTTGACAAGCTTCAGTAGGAAAGGCCGCATGTCCATGAGGCGCTGCACCATGGTGTGGGCGGTGGCAAACCGAGTGTCGTACCGAGGCAATAGCACCCAGCCGCCAGACTGCTTCTTGAGCCATGTGCATGGCACATCGTTGTTGCGGACCAATTTCACCACCTTTTCCACCCGCCCAAGCACTGAGGCGCCCCACTCCGACTTCATGATGTCTTTCATCACCAAATATTTGTTGTGGGCACGGCACCCCTACCATAGCACGTTGGGGAAATTCTCCTTCAAGTCCCCAAACACCCGCTTATTCACTGCCAAGTTGTCACACACGACCGAGATGAAATTGCCCACACCCACAGTGATGATGGCCTCTTCAATGGTGTCAGCCACGTGCGATGCGTTGCGGACCTTCCTGCTTGCATCTCGAGAAAATATGTGACAGGCCCCTTTGGCGTTTACTGCCATTGCATTGTATATCAGTCTCTGTTGCTTGTTGGCCCACTCATCCACGGCAACAGCTACACCGTACATAGGCCAGCCTTGGCGCAGTGGTGCTTCTTCCTCCGTTAGCTTTGCATCGAGCTCGGGTAGGATGTCATTGAAGACAGTGGAGCGGCTTGGAAGATGGAACGAGGCGTTGGTGCGGCGGCCAGTAGACACGACTTTGTTGACCAGTCCTTCGCGGTCAAAGAAGATGGGCGGTACTCCGGCACACATCAGCTTCACTATCGTCACTTGACAGTCATGGTGCATCACAGTGGGGGCAGACAGAGTTCTGCCTCATCCCAACTATCTTGTTCACATTGACGATGCGAAATGCTTGCTGCTGCTGCACCTGCTGAGCATGCAAGTCTGCAGCATGCTGAAGCACATTGTGAACCTGCTGCTGCTGCTGCTGCTGCTGGTGGTGGTCTATGATTCCAAAGGATGCTGCTGCAACGTTGTCAAAGTACATGTCCATCTCCTTGTCATGACTGGGAATTCCAGCAGCCTCAAGAGCTTCGGCCTGCTGCCGCTGCTCAACAAGGTTGGTCCATGAGACGGGCTTGCTGTTGGTCCACCAGGAGTCCCTTGCACCATGGTAAGGCCGGGCATCTGCCGGCTTCCAAGCTACTTCACTACTACTGGCTTGGTGGATGATGGGGAGCCCTCTCCATGCTGAGAACATCACGCACAATGGGAGGCGGGTGTTCACAGCAGTGGACGTTTCCGTTCCTCAGACCAAAATTCCCTTTGATGCGGTCACAGGTCCCGCTCAGAGTGACGCTGCAGGATCCACAGAAAAACCCTGGCTTTTCATATGCTATTGGGACAGGGCAGCAGCGGTGAGAGAGTGCCAAAGTCAGCATATCTCCATAAGGCGTTGGGCAGGAGGTGGAGAAATTTCAGGCCGATGGAATCGTTTGGTTGCCGCTGCTCCTGTTGCTGATGGCAAAGTGGAGGAGCCTGTCACAGAAGTTGAGGGTAGGGGCACGTCTGGGAGGCATGGTGGAAAAACCACCAAACTGTCGGCTTCACCCACAGTTTGCGGCTAACTTTTTGTCAGTGCTAACTAAGCACTCATTGGCTTGTGACTCCCGGTAGTGCAGCTTCGCAAGCGTCGGTGCTGGATTGAACATGCTCTTCACTAAGCTGAGAGGTCGGGCTCAACCCCCGGGTGGTGGTCTGGTGTCGGCGTGCCCCATGCACGCCAAATACCATACTCACTGGCTCACGCAAAGTGTACTCTCCATTGCTTATTGCTTCCTGTTTTCTTTCTTCTTGGTTTTTACGCATCCTCATTGTGCTCTGTCGTGTCCTCCCGGCTTGTGTACATCGGCGTGCAGATGACTGACGGTGAGACTCGACACTAATGGAGTGTCGTCCGGTGGAGCCGACGCACGCTGAGGCCTAATCGGAGTTCGCTGGAGCCTCCTCCCTCCGGCGACGTGCTCAGCTCCATCGACAGGCCTCCTCGACGGTCGGGCCACCGGCGATCACTGCCATCGCAGATGCTGTCTGCATGCGTCAGGCGCTGGATCTGACTGTACCATTGCATCTGCAGCGTCATGCTCTGCCTAGGATCCATGTCTCATGTTGCATGGCACTGTCTGGCGTTATTAACCATCGCAGGCACTCCCGGGGTTCGGACAGCCATAACTCTTTGCTGTTGTTTTTCTAGCTATTTCTGATTGCACGACAGCGTTTGCAACGTCGGTATTATGGTATGGTCTAGTTTTCAGGTAAAACGGACGACGCCCGGGTTTTGGGCTGTCGGTCGTCTGGCAGGGCTCACTGAGAAAACCCTGCCTGTCAGTAAATAGGTCTAGGTCTATTTTCTGATTGGCTGGTTAGCTGAGTAACAAGCTCTACAGAGCTGGGACGGGGAGCTAGAATTTCGAGGGATCTCCCATTGTTGCTCATTCTTCATTCCTACTCAGTCACTTTCAGTTTTCAGTTGCGTTCTGGTGCTCACACTGGCGCGCAAGTTTCTAAGTAACAAACCCAGAGCTTCCAGACTTAGACTATAGAGCAGCAGACTGAGAGGGCTGCAGACTTAAGCAACGAGCGTAGAAGCCCGCAAGCTGCATCAACAACACTGTTGCCCCAACCTGCTGCCTAGCTTTTCCAATTTGGTTTCAGATCCAGAGCGTAGCAGCAGCAGCACAAGACAGGCGTACAAGTACCAGACAACGCCGGCGGACCCCCATACGCAGCAGTGCTAGGGAAATGCTGCCGGATTTTTCTGGTAGCACTGACCCCCACGCGTGACGCAAGGAGGTGAGCGGCAAGTCACGTCCGACACCTGTGGGTGACGACGCACGTGGCAACGTCACCCAGGTGCGATGACTGGCACCAGCGAGGAGCAGCAGCAGCCTACAGCAGGAGCAGCGGTAGGCAAAAGCAGCGAGCAGTGGCAGCAGTAGCCAGAAGTAGTTGTGTGCAGTAGCAACAGCCGGCAACAGCAGCAGCTCGTAGTAGCTCGCAGTAGCTCGCAACAGCAGCAGACCGCAACAGCAAGCAGTAGCGGCGGCCAGCAGCAGCAGCTCACAACAGTAGTAGTAACGGCAGCGAGCAGCAACAGCAGCAGCAAGCTGCAACAGCCGCAGCAGCAAGCAGCAGCAACATCAGTAGCAAGCAGTAGCTGGCAGCAGCCAGCAGCGGCTGCTGCTCCTCGTAGCCCGTAGCTCGCCGAAAGCAACGGGCTGCAAGCAGTGAGCCCGCTGCTCGCTGCGAGCAGTGGACTGCTGGCAGCGAGTAGCTTCCCCCACCCCAGCATCAGCTGCCATAGTTGCTACACCAGCCACATCAGTCGCAGCAACACGTAGCACTAGTAGCAGCAGCAGTAGCAGTTCCTGCTACAACAGCAGTCGTAGTAGCAGTAACAGCAGGAGCAGCTGCTGCTGCAATAACAGCTGCAACAGCAGCTTCAGCAGCAGTAGTAGTAGCAGCGGCAAGCAGCAGCAGCGGCAGCAACAAAAGTAGCAGAGGCATCAACAATAGCAGCAGCTGTAGCCACGCAGTAGCGACCCCAACAATGGCCACTGTTGACATCAGCATCCCGTTGTTGACGTCACTGCCGACGTCATCAACAAAAAAGCGGGGACGAAACTCTACAGCAGCAGCAACAGCAGTACACAACGCGGAAGTAGCTGCTCACGTCAGCTGTCCTAGGCTGACGTCACTGTTGACATCAGCAGCACACACAAAAAAAACCAAGAGAGGGGGTACCAAAACCCACCATGGCTAACAACCCCAGTAGGGAGCGGTCCTTCTCCGTTGGAGGGACCCGCGGGGGGGTATCCCCCTTTCTTGAAGCAGCTGCACTAGCTGTAGCAGCAACAACAGCAATAGCAGCAACAACAGCTACTGCTACAGCAGCAAGAATAGCAGCAGCAGCAACAGCAACAGAATTAATAGTACGAGCAGCAGCAGCAGCAGCAGCAGACAACAGGCATCGTCGCCGGCACCCCTGACCCCCTTGCTGTCATTCAGCAACAGCTCCCCGCCTTGACGCAACAGCTTGCAGCACTACAACCTCATAGAATCCCACTAATGTCCCATTGCCATTCATTCCTCCTGGGCATGCCAGCCCCGCTGTGTCTGCTGCCACGCATTACCTAGCACAGCAGCAGAATCAGCGCCAGCGGCAGACAGTGACCTCCGTCCTTGGCCCCACTCTTGGCGCCGGCCGCAGGCAAAAGGACTTTGAGACGCCGCCCTCGCCACTTCAGGCCGGCGAGCAATTTCGGAGCTGGGAACTCAGCTTCCGCATCTAGACGCAGGGTGAAGGCTTGTGGGTCTATTACACCCTTTTGTACGACTCCACACAGGCCGACCACCTGTACGACGCTGGTCGCGCCGCACGCGCCCTCGTCCCCGTCGCCCCTCCGGCTTCCCGCCTAGCCTTAGAGCCCTTTCTCGGCAACTTCACCGCTCGCACAACCCCAGACCCTACCGCCGCATGGCATGTCTTCACCCGTCCCCATCGCCTGTCTAGCAACACTGAGACCAGTCTTCTACTGCGGGAGTTCAACTCCCTCCACATGGGGGAGACCGAGACAGTCACCGCTTACAAGCAACAGGTTGACGACATCCTCCTTCGCCTCTGCACCTCTCCTCCACCACCTCTGGCTGCACTCCTCACCATCAAGCACGGTGCCACCGACGCGTACGCGAACGTCTTTGTACATTACTCCCAGAGTATCCTCTCCACCATGGCGGCCCAGGGCACCCTCATGCCCTGGGCATACGAGCTCTTCCTCAGGATTGAGGAAGCTCATCTGGAGTCCCGCCTCCAGCGCACAGATGCCCTTCCCACCCATGCCGACGCTTCAGTGGTCGTTGCTTCCCCCACAACAGCTACCTCCACCAGCTCCGTGCCGCCGGGGAAGAAGAAGAAATGGAGCAAGAAGGGGATGAACAACAGCAGCAGTCAACTGGGTCTAGCAGTGGTGGCTCGGTCTGCCACAACTGTAGCCAGCCAGGGCACGGGTGGTACACGTACCCGCTACCGTTGGACGAGGCGCGCGTCATCGCCACCATGCGTCACCAGCGGGAGCGTCGTCTCGCCTCTACTGCCGTAGCTGTCGCCGCCCCTGACGCCTCGACCCCGTCCAGCAGCTCCACTCCTCCGACTGCCACATCGGTCCCGCAGACGCCAGCTCCACAACAACATCATTCGCAGCCTTCGGCGCCGCCGTTCCCTTCACCGGGATAGTCCTCCTATTCGGACTCAGGCGCTAACACTCCGCACTCAGTCTACACTCACGGGCCGTCCACACGTGAGCATCAGCAGGAGCAGTTCATTGCGCTTCAGCTCGGCCAACCTCGTCCTCCCCCCCCAGGGAAATGCGAGTTGCGTCACCTCCTGCTCATCCCCCTCACCCTGCTCGACTGAGATTGAGTTGCAGTCATATCCTGCTTCTTCGTCTGTCTCACCGTCTTCAGTGATCTCCCCTTCCCCCCTTCGTGAAGATGTCACTTGGCTTGATGATTGGCAGTCTCAGTTTGCGCCCCCTTCCACCGCGTCCGCGTCTCTCGCTTGCTACCATGTGACTATCAGTGATCTGGCGACTCCGGTCAAGGATCCTGCCGAGACCTGGATCATCGACTCCAGAGCCACGCATCACATGACGGCCTCTTGTGTGGCCTTTTGTATACTTGGTCATGTTGGTGATGTCTCCGGTGTCCGAACGGGCTCCGGACAGGTGTTACTGTCCGCAGCGTCGGCGTCCTTCGTTTCCGTGGTCCTTCCAGTGATGTCTTCGTGACCGACGTCCTCATCGTCCAGGGTCTTGAGCTCAGCCTCTTGTCCGTTACTGCCCTTGACCCCATGACCATGGACATTGCGCACTCGCGTGTTGTTGGCATAGTATCGCTGCGTCCGTCCGGTCTCATCGTTCTTCATGCCACCGCCCGTGGCAACCTGTGGCATGTCCCTCGCCTGTCCTCCTAACCTTCCGTTCCCTCCATGTCGGCCACAACAGGCCATGTGTTTGTCACCAGTACGCTCTCTCCACAGCACACCGGCCTCCTACACCGCTGCCTTTGCCCCCTCCACTCTGCCGCCATCGATAGTTCTCTCCGCACCCAGCCAGCCAAGGGCCTTGACACGGACACTTTCCCTTGGCCGTACCCCATGGAGTGCATTGATTGCGCTTAGGACAAGATGCACCGGTCCACATACCCTCAGTCTTCCTCCCATGCGTCCGCCGCTCTAGATCTGGTCCATTCCAATGCCATGGGTCCCCTCCATACTGAGTCCGTTGGCGAGCGTGGCCGATATGTCCTCACCCTCACTGACGACTACTCTCGCTACCGCTAGGTCTTCTTCCTCCGGCAGAAGAGCAATGTCGCCTGCACCATTCAAGACTGGCTTGTCCTTGTGGAGCGCAAGTGTGGTCGCTCTCTTTGCCGCTTTTGCTCTGATAGTGATGGTGAGTACATGGGCGAAACCACGATGTTTCTCGCTTTCCACAGTGTCCACCATGAGACGTCGGCACCCTACACACCCGCTCAGAATGGCGTCTCCGAGCCGTGGAACCGCACTATGGCCGACGCCATCCGCACCATGCGGGTTGAGTCTGGTATCTCTGAAGGCTTCTATTTTGAAGCCATAGCCTACATGACATGGGTCTGGAACCGGATTCCCCATGGGCCTCTTCCCCACCAGTCCACGCCGTACCTGCACTGGTGCGGTCAGCGCGCTGACCTCCGCCTGGCTCGCGTCTGGGGTTGCGTGGCCATCGTGTGGCTATCCGCCCCGCAGTAGGACGGCAAGCTCGCCCCCCGCGGTCGTCCTTGCACCTTTCTCGGTGTCTCTCGTCAGTCCAAGGCCTAACGCTTCTGAGATCCATCCCGGCACTGCATCGTCGAGTCCCACGATGCCCTCTTCTTTGAGGAGTTGTTTCCACGCGATCTTATTTGCTCCGGCTTGTCCGTGTCCCTCCCGTTGTGTGGGGGAGTGGTGAGTCCGCCCTCCATCCTACCGCTTCCGGGTGACACTTCACTTTGTCCCTCTGAGCTGGTAGCCCCAGTCGTGCCCGCTGAACCCTCCAAGCCAGCAACCCCAGTTGTGCCCACATGCCTCTCGAGGCCGGCAGCCCCAGTCGTGCTCGCTGACCCCTCCGATCCAGTAGCCCCACTTGCACCCGCTGGCCTCTCGGAGCTAGCAGCCCCAGTCGCGTCAACAGGCCCCTCCAGACCAACAGTCCCAGTCGCGCTCGCTGGCCCCTCCGTGTCAGCGACTCCAGTCGCACCTGCTGGCCCCTCAGGACCAGCAGTCCTAGTCGCGCCCGCTGGCCCCTCGAGGCCGGCATCCCCAGTCGCTTCCGCCGGCCCCTCGAGGATGGCAGCTCCAGTTGCGCCTGCAGGCCACTCCGGGCCAACAGCCCCAGTCGCGTCCGCTCGTCCCTCCATGCCAACAGCTCCTTCCACCTCTGTTAGCCCGTCGGACTCGGTGTCGTCTCGTGCTCTACCACACTACATGCGTGGCCCAAGCGGCAGCCTCCGACCGAAGCTGTTAGTGAGCGCGTAGACCATCGCACCGCGCCCTGTGGCGCCTAGGCTCCCTGTCGCTCCACGTGTCTCCTCCACTCCTACGGTCGTGAGTGAGGACCCTGGCACCAAGGCCCTCGGCCTGACCACTTCGGCCATCATTGCAGACCTTCACCCGGGCTCTACACTGGGCTAGATCATGCTCCATCATGAGCATCGGCATGTCGTTATGGCTGTACTCGCGCGCATCCCACCTAGAGCGCGAGATGCACACACTCTCTCATTCTACTCCATATCACGCGCGGAGGCTCCAGCCACCTTATGCAAGGCTCAAGCCTCTCTTGAGGCCACACATTGGGATGCTTCCTGTGCCGACGAGCTCGTTATCATCCGGGAGCACCACGTGTATGACCTCATCGACCTTCCTCCGGAAGGCCGGAAGGCCATCGTTGCCAAGTGGATCTTCCAGCGCAAAAGGAAGCTTGACGGGTCTTTGGACAAGTACAAGGCCTGCCTCACAGCCAAGGGGTTTTCTCAGGTCCTCGGGGTTGACTATGACCAGATCTTTGCCCCAGTTGGTCGGTTCTCCACTAGCTGGACGCTCTTCAGCCTAGTTGCCCAATATGGGTGGGAACTGCATCAGATGGACATGAGCAACGCCTTCCTCCATAGCTCGCTGGAGGGTGAGGAGCTCTACATGGTGCAGCCACTAGGCTTCGACGACGGCACTGGGAGATTCTGGCGGCTACGGAAGGCCCTTTATGGTCTGACGCAGTCTCCTCGGTGCAAGAACCAGCAGATCAACAGCACACTCCATCGTGGTGGCCTCCTACGTTGCACCGCTGACCCCGTACTGTTCGTCAACCCACGAGGCCAGACCTTCATCGTTGTTCTAGTCTATGTCGACGATCTACTCATTGCGTCGCCAGACATGGCGGCCATCCATCATGTCAAGGACCTGCTGCACACCGCCTACCAGATGAAGGATCTCGGGCCTGCCCAAGTCTTCCTGGGCATGCAGCTCGAGCATGATCGCTCCAAGGGTATCCTGCATGTCCACCAGGCTGCCTATATGCAGACCCTATCCACTCGCTTCGCCAAGGACCTGCCCCTCGTCTTGAGCACATCTTCACCCATGTCACCTGATGGCCAAGTAAAGCTCAAGAGTCCTGACCCAGCCGTTATGGGAGAACTAGTTTACGTGACCACGTATCTGAGAGTCATCGGATTTCTGATGTTCCTGGCGACGACGATGTGCCCAGACATCGCGTTCTCCATCAACCTCCTCGCTCAGTTTCCTCAGGAGCCGCATTACCTCCACTTTGAGGCCACGATCCGAGTACTGTGCTATGTCTTATCGACTCCTCGGCGAGGTCTCATGTTCTTCCGCCAGCCGTCTATGGTCGCGGTGGACTACACAGGTAATGACTGGGCCGGTAGTCCGGACGGTAAGAGTTGCACAAACTGGATCGTTTGTATCAGCGGCACGGCTGTGTCCTGGCGTAATGGCAAGCACAGGTGTATTGCACGCAGCACTACTGAGGCTTAGTACGTGGCCCTTTGCTCAGGCGCGTGTGAGAGTGTATGGTTGCGTCGTCTCTTGTCTGAGTTGCGTCAGCCCGTTGTATCCATCACGTTGCATTGTGACAATGAGAGTGCCATGGCCATCGCCGACAATGACAGTGTGCATCACACATGCACAAAGCACATCAACGTTGAGTATCACTATGTGTGTTCGTTGTTGCATGGCGGCAACATCGGCATTGTGTGGGTTGAGACAGCATGGCAGCTGGCTGACTTCTTGACCAAGGCACTGAAGCACGACTCATTCAAGAAGGCTATGAGTTCGGTCGGTGTGCGTCCGTGAGTTGCGCTCTTTGTCCCTGCCTGCGATTCTGTATGCCCTGGGGGAGTTTGAATGTTGATTGTGTCTTTGCCCGTCCATGTGTACTACGCCTGTGAGTCATGGGGGAGTGTTGGTTTTTGCGCATCATTATTCTGCTCTATTGTGTCCTCCCGGCTTGTGTACATCGGTGTGCAGATGAGTGACGCTGAGACTCGACGCTACTAGAGTGTCGTCCCGTGGAGCCGACGCACGCTGAGGCCTAGTCGCATTTTGTTGGAGCCTCCTCCCTCCGGCTACATGCTCAGCTCCATCAGAGCAAGCCTCCTCAGCGGTCGGGCCGCCGGCGGTCACTGCCACCGCAGATGATGTCTGCATGCGTCAGGCGCTGGATCTGACTGTACCATTGCGTCTCCAGCGTCATGCTCTGCCTAGGGTCCATGTCGCATGTTGCGTGGCACTGTCAGGCGTCATTAACCATTGGAGGCACTACCTGGGTTCCGACAACCATAACTCTTCACTGGTGTTTTTCTACCTGTTTCTGACCGCACGCGTTTGGAATTATGGTATGGTCCAGTCTTCAGGCAAAACGGATGACGCACGTGTTTGGAGCTGTCTGCCGTCTGGCAGGGCTCACCAAGAAAACCCTGTCTTTCAGTAAATAGGTCTAGGTCTATTTTCTGATAGGCTGGTTAGCTGAGTAACACGCTCTACAGAGCTGGGGTGGAGCTAGAACTTGGAGGGGTCTCCCATTGTTGCTCATTCTTCATTCCTAATCAGTCACTTTCAGTTTTTAGCTGCTTTCTGGCGCTAACACTGGTCTGCGCGTTTCTGAGTAACAAACCCAGAGCTTTGAGACTTAGACTCTAGAGCAGCAGACTAAGGGGGCAGCACACTTAAGCAACGAGCGTGGAAGCTTGCACGCTGCATCAACTACATTTTTTCCCCAACCTGCTACCTAGACTTTCCAATTTCGTATCAGAGCCAGAGAGTAGCAGCAGTAGGAGAAGATTGGCGTACAAGTGCCAGGCAATGTCGGCGGACCCCAATACACGCCAGTGCAGGGGAAATGCTGCCGGATTTTCTTCGGCAATATTGACCCGCCTGGTGGCGTCTTCATTTTTTCCCACGGCCACTGGGCTAGGGGAAATGCTGCCGGATTTTTCTGGCAACACTAACCCCCATGCGTGACGCAAGGAGGTGAGCGGCAGGCCGCGTCCGACACCTACGGGCAACGACACATGTGGCAACGTCACCCAAATGCAATGACTGGCACCAACGAGCAGCAGCAGCAACGGCAGGCAAAAGCAACGAGCGGTGGCAGCAGTAGTTAGAAGCAGTTTCATGCAGCAGTAGCAGCCAGCAACAGCAATACCTCGTAGCAACTCGCAGCAGCATCAGCCCGTAGCAGCAAGCGGCAGCAGTGGCCAGTAACAGCATCTTGCAGTAGTAGCAGTAGCGGCAGCCAGTAGTATAGCAGCAGCGAGCAGTAGCAGCAGCAAGCTAGAACAGCCGTAATAGCAAGCAGCAGCAAGCTACAACAGCCGTAACAACAAGCAGCAGCAAGCAACAGTAGCAAGTAGTAGCTGGCAGTAGCCAGCAATGGCTACTACTGCTCGTAGCCCGCAGCTTGCCACCAGCAACGGGCTGCGAGCAGTGAGCCCGCTACTCGCTACGAGCAACGGACTGCTAGCAACGAGTAGTGAGCTCATTGCTCGCAGCCCGCTGCCCATTACGAGCAGTGAAGCTCACTGTGATAGACGAAAAGAAGAAAAAGAGAGAAGGAAGGGAAAACGTTCCCCCACCCCAGCAGTAGCTGCCATAGCAGCTACAGCAGCCACAACAGTAGTAGTGGTACGCAGCAGTAGTAGCAGCAGCAGTAGCAGCACTTTTTGCTGCAACAGTAGTCACAGTAGCAGCAACGAGAGTAGCAGTAGCAGCTGCAATAGCAATTGCAGCAGTAGTTGCAACAGCAGCTGCAGCAGTGGTTACAACAGCAGCTGCAGCAGTAGTAGTAGTAATAGTGGCAAAAAGCAGTAGTGGAAGCAACAACAGTAGCAGCGGCATCAACAAGAGCAGCCACTACAGGCACACAGCGGTGACCCCAACAATGGCTACTACTGATGTCAGCATCCCGCTGTTGACGTCGGTACTGACAGCATTAATAAGAAGAGGGGGGGAAGAAACTCTACAGTAGTAGCAGCAGTAGATAACGCGGCGGCAGCTACTGACGTCAGTCGTCCTAGGTTGACGTCACTACTGACATCAGCAGCACACACAAAAAAACCAAGAGAGGGAGCACCAAAATCTAGCATGGCTAACAACCCCAACGGGGAGGGGTCCTCCTCTGTTAGGAGGACCCCCAGGGGGTGCCCCCCTCCCTTTCTAACAGCAGCTGCAGTAGTTGTAGCAGCAACAACAGTAGCAACAGTAGCTACTGTAGCAATATTATGAGCACCAGCAGTAACAATAGCAACAGCAGCAACAGCAGAGCAGCAGCAGCAACAGCCAACAGGCGTCGTCGCCGGCACCCCTGACCCCCTGGCTATCATTTAGCAACAGCTCGCCGCCTTGACGCAACAACTTACACCACTACATCCTCTGGCCTCATAGAATCCCACTAGTGTCGAACCGTCGTTCATTCCTCCTGGGCACGCCAGCCCCGCTGTGTCCGCTGCCACGCATTACCTAGCACAGGAGCAGACTCAACGCCAGCGGCAGACAGTGACCTCCATCCTTGGCCCCACTTTGGGCGCCGGCCGCAAGGAAAAGGACTTTGAGACGCCACCCCCGTCACTTCAGGCCGGCGAGCAGTTCTAGAGCTAGGAGCTTAGCTTCCGCATCTGGGCGCAAGGTGAAGGCTTGTGGGTCTATTACACCCTTCCGTACGACTCCACCCAGGCCAACCACCTGTACAACACTGGTCGCGCCGCACGCGCCCTCGTCCCCGTCGCCCCCCTGGCTTCCCGCCTAGCCTTAGAGCCCTTTCTCGGTGACTTCACCACTATCGACACCCCAGACCCTGCAGCCGCGTGGCATGTCCTCACCCTTCTCCATCGCCCGTCAAGCAACGTTGAGACCAGTCGTCTACTGTGGGAGTTCAACTCCCTCCACATGGAGGAGACCGAGACAGTCACCGCTTACAGGCAACAGGCTGAGGACATCGTCCGTCGCCTCGGCACCTCTGCTCCACCACCTCTGGCCGCACTCCTTACCATCAAGCGCGGTGCCATCGACGTGTACGCGGACGTATTTGTGCACTACTCCCAGAGTATCCTCTCCACCATGGCGGCCCAGGGCACCCTCATGCCCTGGGCATACGAGCTCTTCCTCAGGATTGAGGAAGCTCGTCTGGAGTCCCGCCTCCAGCGCACGCAGGCCCTTGCCTCCCAGGCAAACACTTCAGTGGCCGTCGCTTCCATTGCAAAAGCTACCTCCACCAACTCCTCGTCGCTGGGGAAAAAGAAGAAACGGAGCAAGAAGGATAAGGGTCAGCAGCAACAGCAGCAGTCGACTGGGTCCAGCGGTGGTTGCTCAGTCTGCCACAACTGTGGCCAGCCAGGGCACGGTTGGTACACGACGGACGAGGCGCACGTCATCGCCACCATGTGTCGCCAGCGGGAGCGTCGTCTCGCCTCTGCCGCTGTAGCTGTTGCCGCCCCTGACGCCTCGACCCCGTCTAGCAGCTCCACTCCTCTGACCGCCACGCCGGTAATGCAGACGCCACCTCCACATCAACATTATCCGCAGCCTTCGGCGCCGCCGTTCCCTTCACCGTGGCAGTCCTCCTTCTATCCAGACTCAGGCGTTGTCTCTCCGCACTCAGTCTACACTCCCGGGCCATCCACGCGTGAGCGTCTGCTGGAGTAGCTCATTGGGCTTCAGCTCGGCCTGCCTCGCCCTCCCCCCCAAGGAAGTGCGATTTGCGTCACCTCCTGCTAGTCCCCCTCACCCTGCTCGACTGAGATTGAGGTGCGGTCATGTCCTCCTTCTTCGTCTTACCATCTTTTGTGAGCTCCCCTTCCCTCCTTCATGACAACGTTCCGTGGCTTGATGATTGGAAGTCTCACTCGTGTCCCCTTCCACCGCGTCCGCGTCTCTCGCTTGCTGCCATGTGACTGTCAATGATCTGGCAACTTCGGTCCAGGACCTTGCCGAGACCTGGATCATCAACTCCGTAGCCATGCATCACATGACGGCCTCTCGTGTGGCCTTTAGTATGCTTGGTCCTATTCGCGATGTCTCTGGTGTCCAGACAGGCTCCGGACAGGTTATACCTGTCCGCGATGTTGACGTCGTTCGTTTCCGTGGTCCTGCCGGTGATGTCTTCATGACCGATTTCACTTCATCCCGCGTCTTCAGCTCAGCCTCATGTCTGTTACTGCCCTTGATCGCATGACCATGAACGTTGTGCACTCGCGTGGTGTTGGCATTGTGTCGTTGCGTCCGTCTGGTCTCGTCGTTCTTCACGCCGCCGCCCGTGGCAACCTCTGGCATGTCCCTCGCTCGTCCTCCTCTCCTTCCGTTCCCTCCTCTTCGGCCACCACAGGCCATGTGTTTGTCACCAGTACGCTCTCTCCGTAGCACGCCCGCCTCTTGCACCGCCGCCTTTGCCACGTCCACTCTGCCGCCATCGATAGCATGCTCCGCACCCAGCCGGCCAAGGGTCTTTACAGAGACACTTTCCCTTGGTCATGCCCCACGGAGTGCATTGATTGCACTCAGGGCAAGATGCACCAGTCCACATACCCTTAGTCTTCTTCCCATGCGTCCGCCGCTCTAAACCTTGTCCATTCCAATGTCATGGGTTCCCTCCCTACCGAGTCCGTCGGCGAGCGTGGCCGATATGTCTTCACCCTCACTGACGACTACGCTCACTACCACTGGGTCTTCTGCCTCCGGCAAAAGAGCAATGTCGCCCGCACCATTCAGGACTGGCTTGTCCTTGCGGAGTGCAAGTGTGGTCGCTCTCTTTGCCTTTTTTGCTCGAGTCGTGGTGGTGAGTACATGGGCAAGCCCACAACGTTTCTCGCTTCCCACTGTGTCCACCACGATACGTCACCTCCCTACACACCCGCTCAGAACGGCGTCTCCGAGCCGTGGAACCGCACTATGGCCGGCGCCGCCCGCACCATGCGGGTTCAGTCTGGTATCTGTGATGGCTTCTATTTTGAAGCCATGGCCTACATGACATGGGTCTGGAACCGGATTCCCCACGGGCCTCCTCCCCGCCAGTCCATGCTGTACCAACACTCATGCGGTCAGCGCGCTGACCTCTACCCGGCTCACGTTTGGGGCTGCATGGCCATCTTGTGGCTACCCGCCCCGCAGTAGGGCAGCAAGCTCGCCCCCCGCAGTCGTCCTTGCACCTTTCTTGGCGTCTCTCGTCAGTCCAAGGCCTGACGCCTTTGAGATCCGTCCTGGCACTGCATCGTCGCGTCCCGCGATGCCCTCTTCTTTGGGGAAATTTTTCCACACGATCTTATTCGCTTCGGCTTGTCCGTTTTCCTCACATTGTGTGGGGAAGTGGTGAGTCCGTCCTCCGTCCTGTCACTTACGGGTGACACATCACTTCGCCCCTCTGAGCTGGTAGCCCCAGTCGCGCCCGCTGAACCCTCCGAGCCAACAGCCCCAGTTGCGCCCGCTGGCCTCTCGGGGCCAGCAGCCCTAGTTTCGTCCGCTGGCCCTTCCACACCGGCAGTCCCACTCGCGCCCACTGGCCCCTCCAGGTCAGCAACTCCAGTCGCGCCTGCTGGCCCCTCCGGGCCAGCAGTCCAAGTCGCGCTCACTGGCCCCTGGAGGCCGGCATCCCCAGTTGCTTCTGTCGGCCCTTGGAGGCCAGCAGCTCCCGTCGCGCCTGCTAACCACTCCGGGCCAGCAGTCCCACTCGCGTCCGCTCGTCCCTCTGTGCCAGCAACTCCTTCCACATCTGTTAGCACATCGAACTCGGTGCCATCTCCTCCTTTACTGCGCTACATGCGTGGCCCATGCGGCAGCCTCCGACCAAGGCCGTCAGTGAGCGCGCAGACCGCCGCCCTGTGGCGCCTTGGTCCCCTGTCGCTCCATGTGTCTCCTCCATTCCTACGGTCGTGAGTGGGGACCCTGGCACCAAGGCCCTCGGCCTGACCACTTCGGCCATCATTGTAGACCTTCACTCAGGCTCTGCACTAGGCAACGTCATGCTCCATCAAGAGCATCGGCATGCCGTTGTGGCTGCACTCGCGCGCATCTCACCTGGAGCTCGAGATGCACACTCTCTCTCAGTTCGCTCCATATCACACCCGGAGGACCTAGCCACCCTACGCGAGGCTCGAGCCTCCCTTGAGGCCACACATTGGGATGCTGCCTGTACCGATGAGCTCGCTATCATCCGGGAGCACCACGTGTATGACCTCGTCGACCTTCCTCTAGGTCAAAAGGCCATCGGTGCCAAGTGGGACTTCCGGCGCAAATGGAAGCTGGACGGGGCTTTGGACAAGTACAAGTCCTGCCTCACAGCCAAGGGGTTTGCTCGGGTCCCCGAGACTGACTACGACCAGATCTTTGCCCTAGTTGGTCGGTTCTCCACTCGCCGGGCGCTCTTCAGCCTGGTTGGCCAACATGGGTGGGAACTGCATCGGATGGACATGAGCAACGCCTTCCTCCATGGCTCGCTGGAGGGTGAGGAGCTCTACATGGTGCAGCCACTAGGCTTCAACGACGGCACTGAGAGAGTCTGGCGGCTGCAGAAGGCCCTCTATGGTCTGAAGCAGTCTCCCCAAAGCTGGAACGAGCAGATCAGCAGAACGCTCCATCGTGGTGGCCTCCTACGTAGAACCGCTGACCCCGCACTGTTCGTCAACCCACGAGGCTAGACCTTCGCCGTTGTTCTAGTCTACGTCACTGATCTACTCATTGTGTCGCCAGACATGGCGGCCATCCAGCGTGTCAAGGACCTGCTGCACACCGCCAACCATATGAAGGATCTCGGACCTGCCTAAGTCTTCTTGGGCATGTAGCTCGAGCATGATCGCTCCCGGGGTATCCTGCATCTCCACCAGGCTGCCTATATGCAGACCCTGTCCACTCGTTTCGCCGAGGACCTGCCCCTCGTCCCGAGCGCATCTTCACCCATGTCACCTGATGGCCAAGTGAACCTCAAGAGTCTTGACCCAACCATTGTGGGGGAAGCAGTTGACGTGACCACGTATCTGATAGTCATTGGGTTTCTGATGTTCCCGGCGACGACGATGTGCCCAGACATCGCGTTCTCCGTCAACCTCCTCGCTCAGTTTTCTCAGGAGCCGCGTCACCTCCACTTTGAGGCCGCGATCCGAGTGTTGTCCTATGTCGTCTCGACTCCTCGGCGAGGTCTCATGTTCCGCCGCCAGCCGTCTATGTTCACGGTGGACTACACCGCCAATGACTGGGCCGGCAGTCCGGACGGTAAGAGTCGCACAGACTGGATCTTTCTTATCAGCGGCATGGCTATGTCCTAGCGTAGTGGCAAGCACAGGTGCATTGCACGCAGCACTACTGAGGCTTAGTACGTGGCCCTTGGCTCAGGCGCGTGTGAGAGTGTATGGTTGCGTCGTCTCTTGTCCGGGTTGCGTCAGTTCATCCCATCCATCACGTTGCATTGTGACAATGAGAGTGCCATGGCCATCGCCGACAATGACGGTGTGCATCACACACGTACAAAGCACATCAACGTTGAGTATCACTATGTGCGTTCTTTGTTGCATGACGGCAGCATCGGCATTGTGTGGGTTGAGACAGCACGGCAGCTGGCTGACTTCTTGACCAAGGCACTGAAGTGCGACTCGTTCAAGAAGGCTATGAGTTCGGTTGGTGTGCGTCCGTGAGTTACGCTCTTTGTCCCTGCCTGCGTCTCTGCATGCCCATGGGGGAGTTTGAATGTTGAAAGTGGCTCTGTCCGCCCATGTGCACTATGCCAGTGAGTCATGGGGGAGTGTTGGTTTTTGCGCATCCTCATTGTGCTCTAATGTGTCCTCCCGGCTTGTGTACATCGGCGTGCAGATGATTGACGGTGACAATCGACGCTACTCGAGTGTCGTGCGGTGGAGCCAACGCACGCTGAGGCCTAGTCGCAGTTTGCTGGAGCCTCCTCCCTCCGGCAACGTGCTCAGCTCCATCGGAAGGCCTCCTTGGCGGTCGGGCCGCCGGCGGTCACTGCCACCGCAGATGATGTCTGCATGCGTCAGGCACTGGATTTGACTGTACCATTGCGTCTCCAGCGTCATGCTCTACCTAGGGTCCATGTCTCATGTTTCGTGGCACTGTCTGGCGTCATTGACCATCGTAGGCACTACCTGGGTTCGGACAGCCATAATTCTTTGTTGCTGTTTTTGTAGCTGTTTCTGACCGCACGACTGCGCTCGCAGAATCGGTATTATGGTATGGTCCAGCTTTCAGGCAAAACGGACAACACCCAGGTTTTGGGCTGTCGGCCGTCTGGCAGGGCTCACCAAGAAAACCCTGCTTCTCAGTAAATAGGTCTACGTCTATTTTCTGATGGGGCCGGTTCCTTTTTACCCACCATTTGAAAAAGTTATGCGCAGGTTACCCACGGTTGAGAACTTCATTTACGTAGTGTCCAGTCGTGGGAGAACATGCCCACTATCCCCACTTTTTTGTAGGTCCCTTCCGTTCTCCCCACACATTTAAATCGGTGACCACAATGTCCAAATTTAAAAAAGGCTGTGCAAATTACCCACTATTTCAGGGCTGACTCCGATACCCACTTTTGTTCGATACAGGCGGGAGGGCTGCCGAGCGCGAAAACATCAGAACGGGTCCCTTGTGGGAGAATTATCTGCATCGTGGAAGAGTATGCGTCCCCAACGGTTACGTGGCATGCCACCGTGTCAGGCCTCCAGCGTGTACCGGAGGACCACTCATACGCCTCGACGACGTATTCCAGCGTACCTACAGTTGCGACCAAGCAACTGCTGACGCGACGAACGGACGCCGTCGATGCGCTGCCGCATGAAGCCGTGTTTCACGGGTTATGGGCCAATCATTCCGCCGAAACAGTCTCTTTGCATCCGTCACTTATGCGCGGTGCACACGGTAATGAACAATTATTGCTGCGAAGGATTCACCTGACGAACCGGTAGAATGTACCAGCTCGCAAGGTTCTTCGACGTACTGAAAAGTACATAGCATCGAACTGCGCATAATGCGATCTTCTTCACTTAGCGACGCCTCGTCCATTGGATCGACAAACCAATCTTGGCTCCGACGGCATGTCATCCGAGGGGCGCATGAACTATAGAGAAGGTCGAGGATGGAGTACTGGATATTATGTGGATCCCTTTGTTGCACACCGAGCAGGGGTCGCAATGAAGGAAACATGGGACCACAAAGAGGCATGTGCGACGTTCGTACGTGGCCGCCATCCGCCAAAGGCTACATGGCCCCCGACACCTGAAGCCATGGCACAGACCCTTGACTGGCCAATGCCCAGTTTGAGACCATCGAACTGCCCTGACATATGGGAGCCATGGATCTCATCCGATCCTAACTGTCCGTGCGGATGCAACCGCTCGTAGACCTCGTACAAATTCGGAGCTGGCATTTGTCATTAGCCATCTCCAACCACTGTGGTTACCGTAGTAGACATGGGTCGACCGAGCTATACACATGACGACACCGAGCCCACTGACATGGATGTGCATACGCGTTTCTACACCGACCGTACCTACACATGGGCAACTGTGTCGAGGATGTACCGATGGGATGAAGTTGGCGCATGGGGCGGCGAACCTACCACACCCAGCATGCAACATCGGGCGCCCCAGCAGGTGAAGGAGGCATGGGCTACGATCAAGGCTCGCTGGGACACGCTCGTTGCAACGGAGGTGAAACCGAGCTGGGTGAATGTCCCATGCGAACCAGAGACCGTGTGCTGGATACTGGGTGTTCGCATGCCAACTCCTCGTCCACCAAACACCCCAGGGCAGTGGATGCCTTGGACTTGATAGTGTCGGTAGATGCTTCGGACTAGTTTTCAACTTTTGTTCATCACCATACCCAGTGTTCTCTTCTCCGCGTACCATGTACAGAATGCGTTGACTGTTAAGCCTTGTGATATGATGTGATCAATGTCTGCTTGTATATTGATAGCAGCACTTAAGGCTGCAGATGTGCACCAAATGTGACAGTGGGTAATTAGAACATTTTCTTGTTCATTCCTGCAAGCATACCCAATGTCATGTACTTGCACTCTATGTTTACCTCTGTAAATATGAGTCTAGTATTGTTTCCACATCAAAGTACTACTGTTCCAGACACATTGCAAGAAACCAACGTTACCTCTTAATTTCGCGCATTAATGCACAGGATGAAACTATGGTTCCTAACACGTTCCTATGCGAATGACTACACCTGGTGAAAATAGACCAGACCCATACACATTGCAACAAGGCATCCTTACTTGTTATACAAGTGCACTCATTCATTCCTTACAACGATGTTTAGTAAGGTTTGCCTATGCGAATTAATACAGCAATGGTCACAGTTTTAATGAACACAATAATGCAATACCTAAGAGCAAGCAATTCATTGGTGTCAAATGTTTCACTCAAAAGAACAGCGGGGTCAAATAGCCGTGGCTAATCCAGACCTGCACGTACACAGGGAGACTACGCACATATGAAATGACTTCGCATGCCACACACTCTGTGTCCCACGAGAACTCACACTCAGCATCGAAGTATTCATCCCCAAAGGGTGATGCACACTGCCCACTACAGGGATTGGCCACTTGCAATCTGGCCCCTGTCTCATCACCATCATGCAAGCTAAGTGTACTAAGTAGCAGTCCTGTCTCCACGAATGCATTGTCGCCAACTGCTTGTCGCTCTTCTCGGGGCTTTGCACATCTCCTCCAGATCAGCTTGCGTTTCCGTGTGCTCGTAACGGAGCCACGGATGTAGGCCACTGGTAGAACCTGCAATAGCAAAGAAACCCATAGGCTAGAAATGTTGTAGAAGCAAAATGAAAAGATGAAAACATGCCTACACAAAAAACTCTGCTTAAGGCTTACCATGGCAAATTAGCAGAGGACCATTACGCACGGCGACGCCGCTTGGGATGTGCATCGTCCTCAGACATGCCGGAGGAAGACTCCCACTCATCCTCGTCCCCACTACCCGAGGTCAGGGACTCTTCTTCTTCTAAGTCCGTGTCAGTGCAGTCACCTGACTCAGAGCTTTCACACCAAGACGACTCACTGGAGTCATCTGCATCATCAGGATTGTCCACCTGTGACGTCATGATGAACATGCCCTCTGCACCATCTGCTTCCCCCCGCACTGTGGCATTGCCTGCAGCTACGTCTGAACCCAATGCCCCCCCCCTGCACCAAGAGCAGCACCATTGTCTCCGTTGTGCGGTCCTCCCGCGGACCTGCTGAACGCTTCCCTGGCACTTCCTGCATGGCGTGAAGCACGACGTCTTGCACCTCCATTGCCAACAGCCAGCACTACTGTCAACACGCCAGCTGCACCACCATCACCCCCATTCCCACCGCCAGCAGCTCCACGTACCACCTCTGTTCCACCGGCCGCACCACCCTCCACACCTTGCCCTTCACTGCCTGT
>SZWC01012047.1:27494-39727 GCA_023375785.1 Penium margaritaceum
ATCTCAAAATGGTCCTCAAAACCCATGATTGGGCCAAAAGCAGAAGAGTGCAAACAGAACATGCAAAGTAAGCAAACTTTTCTTTTTGGCTGACATGGATCCATACGTGGAATTGTAAGAGTTTCAGAGGTAGGAGGTGGTTGTGCCATTATGGGCTTTTAAAATGAGATGCTCACTTAATGTAGATCAAGCACTCAAGTAGTCGAGGGCACATATACATCACATGTGTTTTTATAAGAGCTCCCACCTCTTTTTAGATCCCAAGATACATGCTCGATTTTTTTTGTCTTTGGTTTCTAGGGATGCCTTCAATCCCATGCTCCATATCATCGTCCACTTGGATAAGTGGTGGTGTAGGTACCTTCCTTCTTGGGGAGCTTTCGTTTAAGTCTTTGCATGGCCTAAGTCAAGTGAAGAGAAAAAATAAATGGATTGATTGTCATTCGGTGAGTACATCTTGACAACCAGGCCGAGTGTTCACATTCTTTCAATCACAGGAAACCATAACCAATTATGCTTCAACGTTGCACAAATGAGCCTCACACTTTCATGTTTTAAATAAAAAAATTAAAAACCTAACTTTGTATTGGACGTCTCCCTAGTAATTGCCTAACTCTTCTTTCATTGCCACTTGACTCTGCACAATGTTCTGACGAACTCATCCCAAACACCGTGGAAATCTCATTGTAGATTTTCCATGATATATATGTTGCTCGAATTTGTTGCACGAACAGATTTTTTGGGATCTTGCCAAGAAATATTTTCAATGATGCTTCTCCCATAAGTACTAGCATCTCGAAGATGTATAGCAGTTCGCAGCTTGAGTCATACTCAGTGCCACGTGGCTCAAACGTGCTCTAGAGCAGGTGAGGTTCCTCATCGTGCATGTCATTGTGATCATGGAAGGTGGTCAAGGGTCAATCATAATTGTGATGCTGAGTCATCAAAGCTAGGTGAGACTGGCTCATGAACCTCTTGATTGGCCTTGAAATCGAGGCCACAAACTCCTTAGTTTGTGGCCTCGGTTTCCGTCGTCTTTGACTATGATTACTTCACGACTGTCTTCACTCCTCATTGGAATATCCATGCAAGGCACTGTATAGTAGCATCCATTGTGGCTTGTCCCTCAGGAGTACGTAAAGCATGTCACACTCACAAACATGGAGCATGAAACCATAAGTTTGATTCGTTGGACCTACTCAACCACCCATAGCCATGTGACAATATTCACTTAAAGGTCAAATATTCCTTGGCTTGTAGTGTATTGATCTGAATAACCGAATGCAACCATTGATTAGGAGCATCTACTACAGTTGGTTCTCGAGGCTGGTGCTCAGTGTCTTCGTTGATTTTGGCTAAACGAACTCCATCATTCCAGGTTGTTGACAGCTAGATTTCAAGGCATGGTGGTTAGCGCCTTCAATGTATTACTAGCACATGAGCTAGGGCTACCACACCTTCAATGCATGCATCATCAATAGCATTATTGCTCGAAATCTAAGAGACTTGTTGCTCTCCACAGATGGTGTCTCATAGGATAATCTCCCAATTCTCTTGATCAGACACGTTAGTTGCTACTACGTAATCCATTGTTAGATCCACTCGTTGTAAGGCTGGTGCGTGTATAAGAAAATTTCTCATATAAACGAACCCTCCCTTTTCTGCTTTCAACCCAAATCCACTACATTGAATACTCCGTGAAGTGTGACACTGGCGCTATCACACAGAAGTATTCTCTTATTGAATGATGGATGCAATTTCAAAACCCACAATTACATCTATGACCGGACAACATTTTGGCATTGGCCGTTAAGTGGTTGTTGCCACCTTTTGTATCCATGGCGACTCATTCGATGTTGGCCAAGATTCTCATGGCTTCGTAACAAAAAGATCCAAAAGTTGGTACACAGTGAACCATGAATGTAATGATATGAATTTCCACATACAAAGTTCATGGACTAAAGCGCACATGGGACTTAACAAGGTAAGTGTTATTTCATGGAAAGTGATACGTGATTAAGCACATACATAAGCATTACATACAAGATAAGTTGTGGTCTTATGTGATCCATGGGTGCCCCGACATCCCTCAAATCATCCACTCTCTCACCTTAGAGAATGACAATGCTTTTAGTACATTTATGGCACAAAAGCAATGACTTTCGTATTCTGAACAGTGCCACATAATTGGAATTCTCCCCAAACACAACAAATTTCAATACTCAAATCCTAGTGTTTGTGACAAGATTGAATGTCTTTGGGAACATTCTATGTAGGTGAGGTTGACATGCCTAGATTCTAATTTTTGCCAGTCTGATTACATGAAGTTCCTAAGATTTAATGAACATGGGCCTCCAACATTCATTGCTAATATGTGATTCTCGTAACATCTTGCCAAGGTTTTCCCATTGGGGCTATTCCCATTGCAACATCATATTCATCTTACTCATCAAGCACTTGGTGCCTCAATCATGCCTACATGTGTTTGATTGATTCTTATGCATGCGCTCAACCAACTGGAAGTTTTTAACAAATTTTACAATTGTTTACAACTATAAGAGACTACGGTTTCCCATCATACATGTGTTGTTATGTTTTGCGAGCACATTGTTAATGCATATATCCATGTAATCTTTGGTACCATGGAACAGATGAAGTCACTCGTGCAAGAATACTTTGCACAAGTCTTCAGCACATCTCCATTATCCAGTCCTTTATTGGCGATGTGAGAATGATAATGAACAAGAGGACATGCACTCACTGACAGAAGTAGGAACCGGTGAAGACGTATCTGATGGATGGACACTCATTCACAATGCATATGAAACAAAAGAAGATATAATAGAAAACATCACAAGCTGTGTGACCAAGGGAATCGGACAATACACTCCTCCAACCACTCACGTAGCAGGCTTCACACGTTCTATGAATTCCTTGTCACCATTACTATCCTCCAAAACACTTGGAAGCATGGTGGGAGGTATGAATTAATAGTCTCGGTTCAACAAAAACATCACCCAAGAATTACAAGTGATATGAGACACTAGGAAACATCTTCTCCAAGCTTAGCACGGTGATAAAGGAGATTCATCATATGCCAGATGAGTGGTTGTCACAACCATCAGAATTTGGACTTCAATAATCTCTTGTCTATTCAATCAATCCAAATTAAAAGATTCCACCATTCAACATTCTTGTTGTTGATGATCTTGAAAATCAACTTTACTCCGGCTACGGTCAACCAAAACAAAAGGAGATCCACCTTATCGCCCATATGTTTGCGGGGTAATCATTTAAGTTAGTGGTTCAATTCCATGATCATCTAGTAGCAACAAGATGATAGCATAGCCTAGTTGGCAGCTCACTTGCCTCGCTGACAACAGGCGTTTGACCTCTAGATCAGGTCGACCCAACATGGCCAATTTCCCTAACTACACGGAAACACCAAGACGTTTTTGTACTCAAAATCATCTCTTGCTCCGAAAGTTTAGATGGAAGCATGGGTATTCACAAGTAGCATACATTACAGTTGTGTTGACACTCTTGCATGGAAGACCTTGAATGTAGTGAATGTAGAATCATCGTTAGTACTATCATTGCTATGAATTCCTTCTATTCACCTCTAAGCCAAAGGTCCCATGCATGGCATTGCATGTGCACATTTTTATTATGGCACATAGGACAATTCGTTGGCGAGTGATGGCGAAATTTGCCGGACGTCCTGAACGAGTGGCGGGCGGGCGGTAGGAGTTAGCAAAGAGAAAAATATGGACAGTGAAAGGAGTGGCTGACTTGCCAAATGGTGAAACTGGCGAGTCAGTAAGGGGAAAAAATATTTTTGGTCAGGTCGCATGCTTTCCAGCGCAACATGCGACGCAAGCATCGCCGATCGAATTAAACCGGTCGCCCGTGGACGGTCAAACCCGGATGTCCAACACCACCATGTGCCATAATGACAACCTGAGACGAATGGGGCATGCCTGTTGTCCATGTGCAGAGACAGACAAAGGATTTAGCGCAACATGCCTGCTGATTCAGCAACTCTTAGTGCCGAGTCAGAAATTAAAGCTTGTCAATTTGAGACGCGACTTTGCTGACCCTACATGTGCCCTCAATGCCTTTTTCAACTCAGGTTGTGCCTTTCTTGGGGTTACGTAGTAACCCGATGGAATCGGTTCGGTAGCCAAGAATCTGCACTGACATCAGAGAATCCGCTGCACAAGGACTTCCGCGAGGGCAATTCTGTCTGCCGTCAGCGGTTTTTTTTTTCATCGACAGCTCAGCTGGTGGGAAACCAGTCAACTGTCATTTTGGTGAACTCAAAACGATCCACTAGGCTCACCAAATGCATCAGCGTCAAGGGCAATTGGACTTGTCAAATAATTTATCTCAGCATTGCGGCCCTTCACTCCCACCACATTCTTCATGTCTATAGACAGCCTCTCATACCCTATATAGGAAATCCTGTGATCATATTCCTCAGGATTCACCGCTTGCAGGTTTGGGATGACCAATGGTGGATGGATTTTCCACTCCTCATCATATGTGTCTCGTGGATGGTCCTTGAAATGCATGGCATATCCCTTTCTTTCAAGGCTTTGGTAGGAATACAACTGTACGAAACTCCTTGATCCAAAAGGATGGGTGGCATACCTCAAGAAATAAATCTGGAATAAAAGCACAATAGTATTCAGCTATATGGAATTCATGGTGGAGTTGGAGGACTCCAATGTTCCTCATAAAAGACATAAGGTTAAAGTGAGGGTTTCGTGGACCTCACTCATGGAAGTTAATTGTGAAAACTCACTCGCCACTACAAAATACCACCAAAAATTGTAATCTTTGTACTTTGACAAGGACTTGGAGACATTTTTTCTTTAGCTCCACCAACAAGGTCTCTCCTAAAGTCATTTGAGAACAAGAGGACCAAGGGTGAAATAGCTCGGATACCTGCACCACACGCACTATTGAGTTGGCAAGTCCACGTGTTATACTATGCATTGGGCATATGGATGTATATGGTGTAAAATAAAGAGCCTTTTAGAGAATTGAACTAGAAATACAAGGTGTTTTTAGGTGAAACATCTGCCTCCTTGTGTTTCTAATTCTATGGCAAAGGAAGATTTTCCTTACTCATTGAGAATAACATTTTTTAAGATGCTATGGTAAACGTTTCTATTGCTCCAATGCACATTCATACGTCCTTGACCCCATCCATGTGTATACATTATGCTATCGTATGGACACCATGAAAACTCCTTTGGGGTCTTGCAATCATGTTAAGCACAACAATGTAATTATCCACCTGGAGGACCTGAGTTCTTGACTACGGAATATAGTTGGGAAGGATGGAGGATTCTCTAGAATGGATAAAACATAGTGTGGGAAACCAAAAACAAGGAATAATAAATGTTCAACATGCAAAGTTATCTTACCATCAATGCGCCTATAAAAAAAACTACCCAAAAAATGGTCAAACATGTATTTCCTATTCAAGCAGCCATCACCCCCCCTTCCTCACAAAGCTTCACCTCACGCATGTCCTTTGCAATAGCATGGAAAACACACAGCCAAGGATATCCAAACAAGGTCACGGTTGACATCCACATATTGAGTTCACTAAGGAATGACTCGTGTTCCGTATTTTGATCACCCAGTTCCATTAATTGGTCCATGTTAGAGACAACATCAACATGCAGCATTGGTCAACATCCTGTTGGGATGTCCAAAGAGTGGTTATAATGATTATCAAAGTGATATGAGACCCGTGGTGTGTTTGGCATGATAGATCAAGGTTGGATCATATGTTACCCATCCCCGACATGATACTTCTTGTTTTTTATGCAAGTGAGCTCCCATGTCCATATGTTTTGGTAACTCAACCGCGTAGATGAATACCTGTTATATGTCAGACTCTTTTCCCAGGATGAAGGAAAATATTTTTTGTCACCCATTTTGTCTGTTCCTCGTGTGGCCAATTTTTGTACCAAATAATGGTAACCATTGTTCCTCGCGGGTTGATCCATGGATGGAAGTTGTAGAATCTTGCCATTAACACTGACATAGACTACTCCACTGGTTTGGTCAGCCGACGGACCATACCCATGGTGCGTCGGCTGACATGCGTCATTGGTATTATTTCTTCGTCACTTATTGGGAAAGACCTAGATATTTTTCAAACACCCGTCAATGGTTTTCACTTAACACTACTGGTTTGGTCTTCAAACCCGGTTCTTCAAGCAAATCATTTATGGAATACCGTACTAGCACTAAAAAAGTTAAGACAATACACTTTGGTCTTGTGTTTTGTATTTTTGTGTAAATGTGTTGCCTTATTTTGTGTTTGTGTGGAATCATTGTCTTCACAAACTCTCAATCTTTCTTTCTTTTCCATATTCTCGCTTGACCCTCGCCTGTGAAGATTGTGATAAGAGCACTGACATACATGTGGACTTTGGCATTTTGTCAATGGCCTTTCCAAACCTTGACAAGTGGGTCAGCCGGACTAAGCGACCGCTGACCCTCGACTTCCATCTTTGAAGTTCAAGATTTCAAACAACGGGCTCTTCAGGGTAGCGAGCTAGGCCCGTAGGAAAAAAGAATTTTGCATTTTTTTGCAATATGAAATCATGATTTTGTGTTTGTGTCAAATACGTAGAGGTAGAACTTCATTCATGTAGAAACTAAATTTATTTTCTCATAATCTTTTGAAGTGTTAGTACGGTAGACCGGAAAAAGTTCCTACATCAAACGATGTCGAAGGTGATGTTCACGAATACACGTCCTTGGCATTAGTAAAATTAGAATCAGCAGAATGTCATTTTTTTACCTCTTTTTAAGCCCCTTTTCTTTGGGGTTGTGAGCCATTTAGATGGAGTATCATTTATCATGAATTTCTCTACATGGATAGGACATTCACCATTGACTCCTACACAGGATAAATCCTTCAAGTTTTCTTGGTTTTTTCTCACCTGTTTTTGGCGTGATGCTGTAGGTGGGGAATTTCGTCCAAAATGTAGCCTGGTTTACCACAAATTCAGCTGACGTTTGAATACTTTTGTTTGAATCCATCAAGCATCATCAGCATTGAAATCTCTATGGCTAGGAACTTTTGTCCCTATGGTAAGAGTTGAAGTTTTGGAATTGCTTCCTGTCGGACTCCTCAACCCAAGGTAGTTTTCAGTGTTGCAAATCCTTTCACATGCTCCAACCATTGAGGGTGAATTGTGTTGGTTAAAAATGAGGTCCTACCAAGGCCGCATCGCACTTATTATGGCAGATTTGATGTCTGGAGCAAGAATTCTTACGTGCACAACTCGATCTTGGATCACTGTCGTAAATCTGGCTCAGTCTGGGCAGATTTGTTGACTAAAGAAATGGTGCTCGAGAACCACCCTAAAGATGGAGCTAGATTCCACTTGATGGCTTGCTGGAAAGTTTAGGAGCCAGAGAGTACACTCTCAAATTTTCAGCATCAATGGAGCACTATGGAGCCCTTGGCACTTTGGCAAAGTGACAGTGGTCACAGAAGAATTTGGAGCAAATGATTGACTTGGAATAGAAAACACACACAAGAGTGGTGCCTCATATAGCTGGCGATCCTAGAGTACATAGAGACACAATTACACACATAAAATTACATTCTCTAACCCTCCAAGCCGCAGGTGAAGAACTGGGGTGGTTGGAATTTGCTCTTCACTGATGTCATGCCCCTAGACCTGCTGGAATACCCCCCACGTGATGGTTCTTAGCCTTCAACCCCAAAAGGCAACCCAGGCGTCCTGTTTTGGTTCCCGCGCCACTTTGTTGTGGTTTGCCAATAGGACGATTTGCTAAGGGGAAAAAAATGGCACAACCTGCATTGAAAAGGGCATTCAGCGCGCGTGTAGGGTCAGAAAAGTCGCGATTCAACTTGACCCGCTTGTCTTTTCTAACTCAGCTCTAAGAGTTGCCCAATCAGCAGGCACGTTGCACTAAATCATTTTTCTGTCTCTGCACATAGACACTTGGCGTGTCCCATTTGTCTCGAGTTGCCGTTAAGGCACATGGTGGTGTTGGACAGCCGTGTTTGGCCGTCCATGCGCGACCGGTTTAATTCGGTTCACGATTATTGCGTCGCACGCTGTGCTGGCAAGCGTGCAACATCACCAAAAAAAAAAATGTCCCTTGCTGACTCACCAGTTTGACCATTTGGCGAGTCAGCCACTCCTTTTCTCTCACTTTCCATGTTTCTCTCTCTGCTTGCTCCTACCGCCTGCCCGCCACTCGGTTAGGACGTCTGGCAAATTTTGCCACCATCACTCGCCAACACTCCCATTTGGCGAACATTCATTGGGAATCCACATGGAGCAAACAACATCAGGACGTAGGAACCAGTCCCATGCATTGAGCGCACCGCACATGCTTCTCCATTGGCAGTGGTTTGGTCACTGAGTCTGCCACCATCTTCTGTGTAGGGAAATACGCCAATTGTACTGCTCCCATCTTGACCTTATGGCGCACAAAGTGAATTTGGATGTCGATGTGCTTTTTGCGATGATGAAATGCTGTGTTCTTTGCCAAGGCGATGAAGCTTTGTTTGTGGACATTGAGGAACACCGGACCTGTGTTGACGCCGACTTCACCGAGAAGGTGGCTCAGCCAAATGGCCTCCTTTGTGGCATGCATGAGGGCGATGTACTTGGCTTTGGTGCTGGAAAGGGCAACTGTTGTCTGCTTCTTGCTGCACCAGCTCACACATCCTTCTCCAAACAAGAATCCATAACCGGATACAATCCTGCAAGCCTCCAGCAGCTCAATGTTCATCAGTGGGGCTGCTCATGAAGTGGCTCACTACTCCCACTGCAAAGCCAATTTCGGGATGCGTGGCCACCATCAGGTACATCAAGCTACCCACCACACGCCGGGAATCGGTCGACAAATCTGCTGCAAAGTCGAAGACGTCGCCTTTGACCAGCTTCATTCCCACCGGCATTGGGGTAGATGCTGGTTTACAGCTGCTCATCCCAAACTTGTCGAGGATGTGTTGATTTAGTGGGCCTGGTTCAACGCAATGGTGCGTGTGGCATAGTCGCGATCAAGCTGAATGCTACGGAAGAACATGGCCTTGCCGGGGTCTTGATCTCAAACGTCACCTCAATGACCTGCTTGAACTGAGTGAGTGGCTCAAGTGCACTTGCAATGATGATGAGGTCATCACTATAGACAAGAAGGACGAGCAAGTTATCCTTCTTATCTTGCTCATAGACACTGTTGTCGACATCACTCCCCACAAAGCCATGACATCTCAATTGCTCATCGAACTTCTCATTCCATGCACGAGGAGACTACTTGAGACCGTACAATGAGTTCACAAGACAAAACACAAGATGCTCTCCTGTCTCTTGCACAAACCCCTCAGATTGTGTCATGAACACCTCCTCCTTCAAATCCCCATTCAAGAATGCATTCTTCACATCCATGTGGTGGATTTTCCAATCCCGCAACGCGGAATAGGAGAGAAGGGTGTAAATGGAGCTGATCTTTGCAAGAGGTGCAAAGGTCTCATTCTAGTCGATTCCTTTGACCTACGTGAAGCCCCTTGCACAGAGCCGTACCTTGAATGGGTAGATGGTGCTGTGACGATTGTACTTGATGTGGAAGACCCACTTGCAGTCCACCACCCGGCGGCCGGCTGGCTGTGGCACGAGTTCCTACGTATGGTTATTTGTAAGTGAGTCCATCTCCTCCTGCATCGCCGCACGCCACTCTGTTGCATGCTCACCGTTCAGGGATTCGGAAACAGTTGCCGGCTCCTGCACGGTTACCACAATAGTAGGCTCTGATGTGACATGGCTGAAGCTAGTTGGCGGCCTCATGGTATGGCCGCTTCGCGTGGAAGTGTGGCTCGGCACCTTGGCTGCAATGTCAGTGTCACTCTTTATTGCTTCCTTCTCCGTTCATTGATAGTTTTTGCGGTTGTGGCCAGATCTGGTGCCATATCTGTTGCTGCAGGGGAGCTCAAGATGTTGGAGAGGCGCTTTACCTTGTTCCTTTCCCCTTCCTCCTGCTCCCTCGTGGTCTCACGTTTGTGCTTAATAGCTAAGGCACTTGGGAGGAGGAGCGGGAAGACTTCATCAGCTTCATTATCACGAGCTCCCACTTGACCCCAACCCTCCTTCTCCTCAAACACCACATCCCGACTGATCACAATATTCTTGTTTCTCGGATGAAACAGCTGGTATCCCATACTCTCTATGTCGTACTCCACAAACATGCATGGGCAGGTTTTGAAGTCAAGATTCTTATGCTTTTGGTCGGGGATGTGCACGAAGGCCTTGCACCCAAACACCCGCAGGTTGGCTATCGATGGCTTGTGGCTCGACCACGCCTCGGCCGGTATAACCCTGTCAAGTGCCTCCTTTGGGAAGAGGTTCTTGAGGAGGGTTAGGGTCATCGCTGCTTCCTCCCACATCTCAAGCGGCACGCTCCACCTGTGGAGCATGCTCCGGGCGGCCTCCATGGTTGCACCTCTTGGCGACGCCATTTTGTTGTGGGGAGTATGGAGCTGTCCTCTCAGCTTTGATACCCGCTTCCGTCAGCACACGTTCAAAGGCGTTGCTGACGTACTCTCTGCCACCATCACTGCGTAGCACCTTGATGTTTGACCCCATCTCCTCCTCTGCCCTTGCCTTGAAATATAAGAAACCTTGTCAAGCACTCATCTTTCAATGGACAGAGGATGACGGCGGTGAAGCGGGTGGCATCATCAATGAAAGTGATAAAGTGGAGAGTACCTCCCATAGTGTGCACACGTGTTGGACCACAAAGGTCCGTGTGCACAAGCTCAAGCTGTTGCGTTGCATGACACTTTGACACCGTCCCAAATGCCTCGTGATGTTGATTTCCCATCATGCAACCCCCGCAAACGGCTTCAGTGCATGAGAGGTCATTGGGCAACCCACTCACCATCTCCTTCGAAGCCAAGAGCTTCAACCTGCTACTCTCAAGATGACCAAACCTCTCATGCCACAGGTGCTCAACCGCATCACCATCCACTGTCAATGGAACATGCACATGGAGGTGGTAGATGTTCCCCTCAGGTGATGCGATACATACAAGGATACCATCCTCATTTGTGATTTTGCATCCCCTCTCATCAAACTCCACCTTGCACCCCTTCTTCGTCAACTGGCTCACGGACACAAGATCTGCCGCTGTCTTCGGAACAAAAAGAATACTGGTGAGCTTCACATTCCATTCCTCATCCCCCACCTTGGTGACAAAGCCCACGGTCCCTTCTCCTACTGCCGACAAGGCCCCATTGTCTCCCATGAAAACATCCTTAGGAACGATAGTCTGAGGTGACTCAAACCACTCACAATGGGAGGTGAGGTGGCACAAGGCACCGGAGTTAACATACCATTGATCCGGGGCTTTGTCCTTGACTGTGGCTGTGAGCACGAGCAACTTCTCCGAGGCCGGTGAAGCATGAATGGTCGCAGAGTCACCATTGGGCGAGGAAGACCCTCCCTTGGAGACATACGACGTCTTGTGTTGCTACAATTTCTGCTTCCACGTGGGGCAGTTACGGCTGAGATGGTCAGTTGCACGACATTGGAAGCATGTGCACTGTCCCTTCTTTGATGGCACGGTCGTCTTTTCCTTTCCCTTATTGTCTTTCGGCAGCAAACTGGTGAAGCCCACAAAGGTGACGTCTTTCTCCTTGGCGTCACGCAAGTGACAACACATCTCTTCGTGGAGGAGCTTGACCGTCACCTCCTCGAGTTGGAGCATGTCCAACTGTGCCTCGAAGGTGATGATGAGCGGTTGGTAGCTTTGTGGATGCCCCTCCAGGAGGGTGAGCATGAGCTCGTCGTTCCCCACATCAATGTCCATTGCTGCAAGTTGCTCCGCCAAGCCCTTGGCATGGATGATATAATCCTGTATGGTCTCGCTCCCACCCATGCAAAGCTTGCAGAAGCGATCGCGAAGCATGATGCGTTTAGCCACTTGTCCCGCCTCATACAATCCACACAATTCTCCCCAAGCTTCACGAGCCAATTTGTGTAGGAGTATGTAAGACATAAGCATGGGGACAACATTCATGGAAAGTTCAAGGCCTTACGGTCATCCTTCTCAAACCTCTCCTTCTCTACAGCGCTCATCTTGGGCTCCTTGTCACATGCTGGACTTGTCGGCGAGGAGGTCATTGATGCCGACACTTGCACCGATGTTTCACTCAAGCTTGGTGC
>SZWC01012047.1:52056-81089 GCA_023375785.1 Penium margaritaceum
GGGGGAAACTCTCGAGTGATCCCCAAATCCGGCCGGCACTTATGGCACCACCAGATCCTGCAAACTCCAAAAGACCGACAGTTTGGATGTTGCTCACAAGTTTGGAGGTGTACTTCACCTTTTCTGGGACCAAAAACAACAATAAGAAGAATGACCTAACATCATCGCTTTGCATAACACAATATTCAGTTGGTGGTCCGATCTAAGGACCATTCAATGGCCGCAGGAGACCGGCGGAGCCAGATCAAAGGCTCCAGCAACCACTCTCACATTGTCGACCACTGAAATTTCACCTCTCGAGAGATTGTATCCAACGTTGCATGACTCTTTAACTCCACTTGAGAACTCAATGGAATTCAGATGCAACATCCTTGGCCATTCTAGAAAAGTAAATGAAAGGTCTAATGAAAAGTAGAAGCTCCTATGCTTGTATTAGAGTGCTTGCACGGCAGAGTATATGCAGAATATTTATGAAGCCATCACTAGCAGTAACCTTGTCCAAAACGAACTCTAATCATACTATACAATGGACTCAAGTATAGCTTTTGATGATCCATAGAAACATGTGGCATCCAAGATGACCTGCCTTGAATGATGTAGGAATCCAATGACTGGTGACCCCAAGGCCACATCGTGGCCTTGGGGTCACCAATGGGAATTTGCAGGCGATGTAAAACTTGTCTCTGATGCAGATTGGCACCATCAATCAATGCAATGGTTGTGTTGGATCTGAAGAAAAGCTGGGTGGAATCTTGTACAACTGCTGGAAGCGGCAGGATCAAGCCACAGAGGGGAAGAAGTTACAGAGACGATTGAAAGAGTTGGGAAACGGCAAAGGTCAGGACTAGAACATGGACAACCTTTCCGATCAGAAAATGATCTCCCAACTAATCATCCATGTCAACTGCTCTCAACGTCATGTATGAGGGTTCTTGAGATTGCAAAGGTCAAAGAGGTGTACAAAGAAGACCGATTGGAAATACTGCTATGAGTGAAACGAAGGGGTTATAAACATAATAGAACGATACCAAAACTACGGGACCGAGAATCTCACAGTTTTATAAGAAATGACATGGTTTTGAATCTTGGTTTGTACACTGAATCGGGGGTGCTTGAAGAAAACACCATCAACGTAGATCCATCGAAATCGTAAACCACTCCGAGTATGAATCAAACATCTATACAATGTAATGGTCTAGAGAACTTACCGATTGAGCAACCACAAAATCATCATTGGGTGAGGTCACCTATACCAGCACAATCCACGAGTGGAGCGAAGCAGCAGTGCAGTCTATGCCAACATCGATGGCAGAAAGCAACATTTGAATCTGATCAAGCATCCCATGATGTAGCAGCAGTTACGGAAAGCAACAAAGGATAAAGAAACATCGGAACTTGCACCTGTGGCAAAATGACGCACGCAACCAACATCACTGGATGTGGCCAATCGGTATCTGCCAGGCGGTGCACAAGCGTGGCTAGTCCACGTGGAGACAAAGGAAGCAGACGAGATTACAGGGATGGACGCAATGGCATTAGCCTCGTTGGCCTCAATGCCTGACAGGGTTACGGCCGTCCCATAGGAGTTGATGCGTCTTTCTTAGGAGTTCTAATTGTTTTACCCGACAAACTCTCTCTCAAGCCGCCTCTGCGCCACAGTATGAGCCATCAGATGGACGTGAAGCCCGTCAGCTGACCAAGGGAACCTATTGGATGAATGACCATGAGCTGACCGAGCTCAAGAAACG
The DNA here is from genome assembly GCA_023375785.1 of Penium margaritaceum. Lineage (NCBI taxonomy): Eukaryota > Viridiplantae > Streptophyta > Zygnematophyceae > Desmidiales > Peniaceae > Penium > Penium margaritaceum. The sequence continues at coordinate 53,805 of SZWC01012047.1, forward strand.
GCTGGATGATATGCTCGTTCACGGGTTCATGAAGCCATCCATGTCACCATGTGCCGCATTGGTACTTTTTGGAAAACAGAAACTGACAAGATTTGGATGTGCATGGAATAGAATTCATCGAATGTCATAACCATCAAGAACCGTTATCCCCTTCCACAAGTAGATGGAACGTTTGACCAACTCCGCGGGGAAAACGTTTCAACCAAAATCAATCTACACAATCACTATCATCAGATCTACATTGTGATAAGAACATCAGGAACACAGTGTTCCATGCCAGATACGTGCACTTCAAGTTCATGGCTATGCCGTTTGGAAACACGTATGTTTGTCCAGCAATTATGACGGCCACGGAAAACACTCTTTGACCATACCTCAAGGACTGTGTGGTTGCATATCACGATGACATCCCTGTATACAGCCGCACCCTGGAGGAGCATAACAGACATTTCCACAAAGTTTTCAAGGTTTTACAGAGAGAAAACTTAAGAAAACTCTCGAAGTGACTTTGGTTTCCATTGGATCGAGTGTTTGGGCCACATCTTTGGTGCTGGACGGATCACCATGGACCAGAAGGGAGTAGAGGCAGCCGCTGATTGGTGAACACCCACCAACATTTGTGACGTAGAACTATTTTTAGGATTATATGACTACTACCATTGATTTGTAAAGGACCATGGGTGTTAGCCCCTTTCTCAGATCTCAAGTGGAGTTGGGAAAATAGCGTATACGGGGAGTTCAATCCTTTGTGAAACATTCTGACCTCGACACGGGCCTTGCAATTGGTGGATCCAACAGTGGACATCATGGCCACCGTTGTGTCCAATAGAGCAATTAAGGACGTTCTCCTCCAAGAAAACGGTGGTGCAGAATGATCGTTTGCGTACATGTTGAAAAAACTACACGGGCCAGAGCTGCACTACAAGAGGGTAAAAAAGGAAATGTTGGTGGTTGTGCATGTGCTCAATACATGGCGGTTCTACATGAAATGCCGATGTTTTTTCTTGCACACCGACCACTATGTTGTTAAATTTCTCAAGACTCTGTCAAATCTGAGCCTTCTACAAGCTGGATGGATGGATTTCCTTATGTCCAACTTTGACTAAAACATCGAGTATTGACGTAGAATAAACAGATCCAACGGACGCTCTCAGTCGACAACTATACTTGATGCGTGAGACCAGCACGTTGCTCATCAAAGAAGACCCGTACCTCGTGATGCTATTCGCAAATGGCCGCGAGATACTTGGCAGGTACGAACCAAGTTCTGGTTTGATGATCCCTCCTGAAGATGGCGATTTACTCGCTACGTTCTCGCACCCCCAAAGGATGAGATCTTATGGTTGCTATTGGAGGAGTGCCACGACCGTGGTCTAGGTGGAAAATTTGGTGAGCATAAGACTCTGAAGAAACTTGTTAAGTATTACTGGTTGAATAAGATGTCAACTGATGTCGCAAGCTTTTTTGAGACCTGCGACGTGTGCCAACACCATAAGTCAAGTCGAACCAAAAGGATATGCTTACTTCAACGGTTACCGATACACAAAGGACCATGGTCTTACATCTCCATGGAACTTGTTTCGGGTTTGCCCGTCATATCAAATGAGTTCTATGCAATGCTTTTGGTGTTCAACATGGTCTCACATATGCCTCACGTCATCCTAACAATAACCACGGTCATTGCTGAGGGAACAACATGACTATTCCTCAGTAGTATCGCCTGAGTACACGGCGTTCCCTCATCCATCGCCAATGACGGGGATCGGTGGTTCACAAGTAGGTTTTTGGAGGAGCTGATGACTTGCTACGGTAGCCGGATCCAGCTATCAACAGCCCTCAATCCCAAACCTGACAGTCAAACTGAGCATGCCAATGAGACGCTCAAATACGTTCTTTGAACTCTGTGCAAACTACATGGCACTCATGGGGCTGTCAAGCTACCAACCACGGAACTCGCGTAAAACTCCACGACATCATTAGCAACTGGAAATACTCCTTCTGAGGTGTTTCACAGCAAAATCCCCTCATCTTTGGTGGGTTTGCAGAGTTCAAGCAACATATAGAATTTCACAGTTCAGCGGAGAGACTTCCAGAGCATCTTAGACGAGACTCGCCACATGCTCACAAAGACATATGCACCTATGAAGCAAGGAACCAACAAGAATCAAACGTACGCGGATTTCCATGTCCGTGATCACGTACTACTCAGCAAGGCTAATGTTCGTTTGCAATGATAGGACTGCGCCAAACTTAAACCAAAGTGGTTGGGACCGTTTGCAATCGAAGAGATGCGGACACCTGATGTTACAGAAATCAACCTTCCAAGCAACATGTCTATCCACCCGGTGTTCTACATCAGCATCCTGAAACTCTACGAGGACCCTAGCGAGAACTTCCTGACAAGGACGAAGCTCTCCCACCTCCTTGTTATGATGTGATTTGTCCCGTCTGTCTTGTACAGCTCACTGTGACCACTCGGCCATGTTCATACTCGTGCACATACCTGACACAGGCCCAGTTAGAGCCAGAGCACTGTCTGGTGGTGATCCACAAATTTGCAGCTGTTGGACAGCTGATTCAACGACTCGTTGCTTGTTGGGACCTTCTGCTATCTTTGTGTTGACTCCACAAATTTCTTGGTGGGCTGGCTATGTGCACTGTTTGCATGTTCTGCCTTGTCTTTCCATTTTTCAGTGCCGGATCCATGCATTTGACCTAGTGTAGTGCCCGGCTTGAGATCGGAAAATGCGTCATTTGGATGCCTGAGTGTAGAGTTATTGCCAAAACAGTGATTTTGGGTTGGTTTTCAGACAAGATGGCCCTGCCGCCTACACCACCCGCTGTGCGCCGCGGATGCCATTTATGTTGTTTGCCTGTCACTTTTCATCTCTGAATACCATGAGCACGGAGTCTTTCACCAGGTCTGCACTCCTGCTACTCCCCAGCAGAACGGCGTGTAGGAGCGCTAACCCCGTACCATGAAGGATGCGGTTCACGCCATGTGGTCTGAGTACGGTTTCCTGAGTCCTTTGCCTCTGAAGGCTTGCCCATATGACGTGGTCTGGAACTGCCTCCCGCATGGTCCTTTGTCGGAGCTTGTCATCGGGCTGACCTGCGCTTGGCTCGTGTGTGGGGTTCTCTTGCATGTGTGTGGTACATGGAGAATCAGCAAGGCTCCAAGGTCTCACCGTGGGGCCGCATGGGTACCTTCCTTGGTGTGTGTTTCACTGTTGAACGCCTGGCGCTTCTGGGTTCCTACATGCCATCGTGTCGTCTAGTGTTGCAACGCCCTTTTCTTTGAGGCACTGACTTATCCTGACCTCTCCATTACTCGTCGTTAGCCGCTAACCACGTCCCAATCTGTGTCGGTTCCAGGCGGAGAGGGGAGAGTTCTCGGCCCGCAACTGCAGACGAGTCCGTCTGGGCTCCTACACCTGCAGCCCGTCACAGGTTGAAAACGACCCAGCCATTCTAGCCGTTGGTCTTGTGACCCAACACGCTCTTGCTCCCCCCAATGTGCCTGGACCTGTTCCTGTACCTACCAGTGACCCTGACTCTGTGCCACCCACTGCCCCTTCTCCGACCATTGCTCTTGCGCTTGTCTTGTCCCTTTAGATAACCCCAACCATGTGTCGCTCAGTGCCCTTGCTCCGATCAGCGCAACACAGGGACCTGCTCCCGTCCCTCTGTGTGCCGGTGATCCTGACCCTGTACCGCCTAGTGCACCTGACCCTGTGCCGCCCAGTGCACCTGACCCTTCACCGCCCCATACATCTGACCTCGTGCCATCTGGTGCACTCAAGCACACCCATGCTCCCATTGTTCCTGGTGCTCGTGACACTGGCCTAGCCCCTGAGCTCACAGCTGTGGCCCCGGCGTGCAACTCAGCCTTAGCCTTCTTTCATGAGAGCCTGGTGGTCAGCTACGTCCACTGGCCCTAAGAGCATAGTGTGGGACCATTGGTGCACCTAGCCATCCCACTCAGAGCGTCCGGAGTGGTGACCCCAACATGAAGGCACTTGGCTTAAATGTCTAGACAGACCACGCCGAGAGGCACCAGCGTGTCCCATTGGATGTGAGCTTGTCTCTCCTGGGTTCACTTCTGCTTGCGATGTGGCATCCGGCATTGTCCCGGTCGATCCACCCTCCCGTGGCTACACTCTTGCCACCCAGAGCTCTCCTTTGTTGGCGCCTGATCCAGGCACATCAATGCACTAGAGTGGTGTACTTCATGCAAGGGTGAACTCAAGGCCATCTAAGAGCACGGCATTTATGAGCTTGTCGACATCCCGCCAGGCCGGACGGCAGTCAAGGCCAAGTGGATCTTTCGCACTAACGTGAAGCCAGATATCTCACTCGATCGCCACAAGGCCCGCTTGACGGCCAAGGGGCTCTCTTGGGTTGAGGGTGTGGACTATACAAATACCTTCGTCCTTGTTGGTTGCATGGCCACCGCTCGTGCCCTATTTGGTGTCATTGCCCATCAAAATTGTGAACTGTACCAGATAGACGTGAATAATGCATTCCGCAACAATTCACTCGAGGAGAAGATCTGAGATGGTCTAGCTACCTGGCTTTGAGGTCGGTGATAAGGTCTGGCCTGCGCAACGCCTTATACGACCTGAAGCAGTCACCTTGGTGTTAGAAATAAGAGATCATCGACACTCTTGCATGTGTTCATTATGCGTGGGATGACGCCTATCAATCCTTGTTTGTTTGGTAGATAGCTGAGTATTTCATTGTCATCCTTTTCTGTGTCAATCACCTACTGATTGGGTCTCCCTCAGTCGAGGCCATGAAGGATTCCAAGGCAACTGCCTACAAGATGAAGGACCTTGTTCTTGCAGTTGTCTTTCTCGGGATGGAGATTGTGGGTGACCGTCGAAGGTAGACACTCCAACTTCACCTGTCACATTATGCCAGAGTTGTGGGGGAGAGGTTTGCAGACCTTCTCAGTGTAGTCCCATCCCCTCCACACCTATTACCCCTGATGGGCAGGATGCCCCAAAGGTGGACGACCCAACCCAGCTTGGGGGGGGGGGGGGTAGACATGACCCCACACCTGTACCTCATTGGGTCATTCATGCACCTGGCCATGAACACCCGTCCAGACATCGCCTTTGCCGTCAACGTGCTTGCACAGTTCACCTAGTGCCCTTGTGCATGGGCCCTTAACAGTGCTGTGTGATTGGTACGATACGAGATCTCCACACCGTATCTCGGGCCCTCTTTTTGCCAGCTGTGCTCGGTGGTTGTCGACAACTACATGGACAGTGACTGGGCCAAGAGTCTGATGGGCGGATTCTAACAGATTACATGTTCTTGTTAGGCGGCACTTCTATGTCGTGGCATAGTGGGAAACATGGCTGCATTGCGCGAAGCTCAATTCTGGCTGAGTATGTCGCACTAGGGGCACGGGCTACTGAGGCTGTTTGGCTATAGCGTCTGTTTTGTGAAATGGGTCAGTCTGTGCCTAGCATTGTTCTACAGTGTTATAACCAAAGTGCCCTTGCCATAGTTGAGAATTTGGTGTATTCCATACACGCACGAAGCACATTGTTGTTAGGCATCACTTTGCGGGTGATCTAGTGGAGCAATAGCTGATCGCCATTGTTTGGGTCAGCACGGATATGCAACAGGCTTACTTCCTGACCAAGGCGCTGGCATGTGTGAAATTCATGTTTTCCATTCATTCTGTTTAGTTGCGTCCATTGCCTAGTGGTGATTGAGTGAGGGGTGTGTACCGGCTGATCTTTGGGCATCTTATCCCCCAACTGTGTCTGTTGTGCATGCGTATGGATATGTGTACCATCAGGTCATCGGGCAGTGTTGCGATGTGAGTTGTCTGTCTGTCTTGTACAGCTCAATGTGACCACTTGGTCATGTCCATACTCGTGCACATACCTGACGCCAGCCCAGCTGGAGCCGGAGCACCGTCTGGTGGTGGTCCACACATCTGCAGCTATTGGACAGCTCCTACAACGTCATGGTTGCTTGTTGGGACCTTCTTTTTTCTGTTGACTCCAGATCTTCTTGGTGGACTGGGCACGTGCCCTGTTTGCATGATTTTCCCCTGTTTGTTCATCGCTCGATTCCGGACCCATGGGGGGAAAACTGACCCTGACGCGTGCATCACCCGCCGTGTGCTGCGACAGCCATATATGCTATGTGCTTGTCAGTTGTCATGTCTCTCTACACGTTGAAACTATTGCGCTTGTGAGACTCTGAGCATCTTGCCTAGTCCAATCCTTGTTTTCCCTGCATCCCCCCTTTGTGCTAGTGGGATTGCCGATTGGATAGCGTTGCCTCGTCAACAATAGTAGTGCTAGGAAGCTTCACTCTAGTTTCTCACTCTTATCAAAACGGACAAGGGCACGGAGTACACCGTCAAAGACAACTTAGGATACAGTCGTCGTGGAAAATTCAACTAGTTTATGGTCAAGTGGTAGGGCTAAGATGCTTTGCATAATAGCAGGGAGACCTGCGACAACCTCCAGGATGTCAATCAACAGATGAACGGTCATTGTAGCCGTTATTGACTTGCAATGCATCGGGACGTCACGGTTAAATGGGGAGGAGTGTTGTGTCGCTGTGGTACACAAGTCCATTATTTATGTGCGTGGATGTTTCTGCCGTTATAATCGTGGCCAACCATTTGTCCACCTCAACATGTTTTACGCTGATCGGCCGAGTGCACTTTGGCCACTTTCCCCAACATCCGGTGTCCCTCTCCAAAGGGTTTGTAACAAATATGACTAATTTTTGGGAAGGTCAAATGGACTATTGCAAACTTTATTGACGTTTCAATATCATTTAGTTGAATTATGGACAACGCTGGAATTTTATGAAACCCCACCTCAATATTCTCGAAACCCTACAACTTCTCGTGGGAGTTTCTCGAAGTGACCACTCACGATGTGGTGTTGCACCCGCCACTCGAATCGAGCACCCAAGACCCCATGCCTGCCTCATTATTTTGTATTTTGTTGTATCAATGCACTCAGCAGCCCCAAAATGTGTCAATGAAGTACTCTCACCACTCATTTTCAAATCATCCAATTGTCGGAATTCCTTGAGTCATCTTTTGCTTTGCATATCATCCTCTTGAATCGATTACATTTGCATCGAGGTAACTTGAGATGAAATTGCATAAGTAAATTCGAGGTTGACGTGCAATGGGCCGCAACTGTAAGGAAACAAATCCCCACATGCAAAATTGAGAGACTTGTGTACACAGAATGGGTAAAGGTTACCATATGAATGGAGAAAAATGGAGGATTTTGGCTTAGGTTAAGGCTCGGTGATGTTCTTTTTGACCTACTACGGTGTTATGCCGAACGGAGCATAGATGGTGAACAGGTAGAAGTTGCGAGGTAGAACATGATTGAAGTTATGGGTTACCTGAGCAATCTCCGATTAGTGGTAAGTGTACTCCGATGATAAGTGTCAAAATGATCGAACATGTATATACAAGTGTTGAGTTATGAATGAGAAATAGTTGGGGTCGTTGGGTCACTTGTCAAGCGACGCGTGTGGAGTTGCTTCGTGACTGGTCGGATTCTAGACGATCCGCCGAGGAATCGGGGGGCTTTGAGGATCGACGGCAAAGATGGGAGATGTATCTTTATAAGTCGAGATATCTCTCAATGCGTCGAAAGGTCATGAGACTTCCGTTGATTATTCTCAAAAGTGGTCGGAGTTGTTAGGAAGTGCGAGAAGGTTTGCCAAAGGGCAAGGGCAGTTGGCCGATTTCCCTCGACGGTTAGAGTGAAAAATCGGGGTCTCGACGTGCGTTGGGATGTTTGTGTAATGAAAGAAATGCCCGCTCAAAATATTCGTGACTCGTGTATGTCTGGTACGTAACACACGACTGCTTAGCTTAGGCATGTTACATACCAGGCATACAAGAGTCCCTAATCTTCAGTCTGGGAATTTCTGCCATTACAAAAGTAGCCCACTGTGCGTCAAAACCCCGATTTTTCACTCTGACGGTCCAGGAAAATTCCGCCAACTTCCCTCGCCCTCCGGTAAACCGTTTCGCATTTTCTGAACACATCTGACCAATTTTGAGAATCATCGACAGAAGTGTCACGACCTTGTGGTCAACTTCTCAATACATCGAGACATGTCTTGGTTTATAAATATGCATCTCGTATCTTTGCCATCAATACTCAAAGCCCCCTGATTCCTTGGAGGAGCTTCTCAAATCCGACCACTCACAACGCGACTCCATACGCATTGCTTGACAATCGACCCAAGGACCCCGACTATGCCTCATTCATAACTTGACACTTGTATATATATATATGTTTGATTATTTTGACACTTTTCATCGAAGTCCACTTACCTCTAATGATGAATTGCTCAAGTGTCCCATATTCCCAATCGCGTTCTGCTTCACAACTTCTACCTATTGGCCATCTATGTTCTGTTCGGCATAACACTTGATATCAGGGTACATCGGTGTTGGAGAGGCATCTGACCACTTCACCCATTCAGAGAACTACCTCGCAAAAGCCGTCAGCGCATCTCGCATGGCAAGAATTTGCAGACTTCATGACTACGACGTGAAGCAGGCAAGCATGCCTAACAACAGGCAGCGGGTCTTTGGCGACGACTTTGGCAAGGGAGGAGCAGATTGTGCCTATGCACGCGAACCCTGAAGTAGTAGCAAATACTGGCATGGTAGGCTATGCAGCAGATGGATCAACCCCTATGGCTCTGACGACAAACCTGGTCGTGGATCCAACAGCGGTACACCAGCCGCCCCTACCTAGAGCCTGGACAACGACAGCAAGATCGACAGGTGGCGCCAGACAACAAGCGCGGATCAACAAAGAACCGGTGAACCATATCTCTGCGCTCAAAGGGATCAACAGTCATCTTCTCCAAAAACTCAATGCCGCGATGGAGGCTCTTTGCAATGCAAGTGCACTAGAGGCAGTGCTCATCGAGAGAAACACCCAACTATTGAGCGAACCCAAGGTTTTCCCGGCCCCTCCCAAACTGTTCCATCCTGCAAATTCAAAGGAATGGACGGTTTGGATGTGACTGATGAGTCTAGAGGTGTACTTCATTGCACTTGGAGTCAACGACGATCAAAAGAAGATCGACCTCGCGGCCGCGCTTTTATGTGGCACGGTACTAAGTTGGTGGTGTGATCTAAATGCCATCCAACGGCAGCAGGAGACCAGCGGGGCCTCATCAATTGACAATGGCACCTGTCACATATTGCCGACCGAAGGCGTTCTACCCTTGGAGCAAATCAACCCGCAATGGCAAGACGCGCTGACACCACCAACGTACTGGAACAATTTCTTGCATGCAATGCTCACATGATTTGGGCGGCTGAACAAGAAGTCCGATGTTTGGTACAAGCTCCAGTCTTTCCCTCAACAATCTAGTGTGGCAGAGTACATCGCAAGATCATCACTGGTGGAGACATCGCCCTTGACCAGGCTCTGCTCGACTACAACAACGACCTCGAGTGAGACACCCGGCGAGCAATAACCAATAATGACATCCAAAACGACTTACCACGAATAATCAGAGCAGTAGAAAGGATCGGCAACGCTAGCTACAACGCTCGGATCCAAGAATCCTACGGTTGGCGACCTCTCAGCCATAATTATTGTGGGAATAGAAAAGGCCAGGTGGGGAACTCCTCAACTCTGATGGAAGCGGATGCCGCTGACGAAAGAGATATGCGCACAGGCTACAACTGCGGAAAATTTGGACATATCGATCGCAACCACTGAAGTAATGAGCAGGCAAAAAGTGGGAGAAGTTGCAGAAAATTGAGTGGGAAAACAGCAAAGGGTAGGAGTGAAAGGCGTAGGTCTTGTCCGTGAGGAGTGATCTACATCAAATGATCACCCATATAAATAGCCTGTGACGTTGCAGAGGGTTTCTAGGATTGCAAAGTTAGACAAGGGAAACAGAGACGACTAGCCGGCAATAATGCTAAAAGTGCAATCCCGCGCTTGCCAAAGTCGTAGAATGGTACCGACAATATTGGATGGAGGAGCTTCTCACACTTTTGTAAGCAACGACATGGTTCGCAAACTGGGTTTACATATCAGAGTTGGAGTGTTTGAAGGAAAAACCGTTGATGGGAGATTGCAAATACAGAGACTCCGAGAACCACTACGACTACAATTAGAGGATTTGTGAGATGTAACGGTGTGGAGGTCCTATCCAATGAGTGATGCAAAAATCATTCCCGGACGAGATTTCATATTCCAACACAATCTGCAGGTTGACTGGAGCAGCGGTGACGTCTATGTAGAATCGACGGTGCCAAGTGTCAACGTCCGTGTGTGGGGCAAAAGACGACAGTGAAAGAAACAGAGGTGGAATCAGCCGAGGAAGTGGCATTGACCAAAGCAAGAACTTGTGCAATCGATACCGCTCAATGTGGCCAAGCATTGTATACGACGAGGAACTCATGCGTGGCTCATTCATTTTGAGCCAATGGGGGAAGCGAAAGTGGTTGCAGCTGACTCATTGGCCTCATCAGCCTCATGAGCCTCATTGGCATCAACAAAGTTCGCGATGGTACTCGAAGAGATCGCACCACTCATCCAAGAATGGGCGTCTTCCCCAAGTAACTCGTAAAAGCCCTACCACCTCAACGCAACATTGCCCATTGCATCGAGCTAAAACCAGGGAGCTCACCCACAATTCGAGGGGCCTATTGGATGAGCGATCACGAGTAGCCCGAGCTGAAAAAGCAGCTCGACGAGATGCTCGCTCAGGGGTTCATCTGCCCATCAATGTCACCATACGCTGTACCTGTATTGTTCATGGAAAAAAACTGGTGAAATGGAGATGGGCGTGGACTGCCGGCCGTTAAACGAAGCTACCATCAAGAACCACTAACCTCTCTCTCGAGCCGACAAACTTTTCGACCAACTCCAAGGAGCTTGAATTTTTTCCAATATGGACCTACGTAGCAGTTGCCACCAGAGTTGTGTGGCAATCACCGACATCGAGAAGACGGCATTCTGAACACGCTGTGGGAATTTAGAGTTCACGGTAATGCCCTTTGGACTTACGAATGCCCTGACGATGTTCATGGCGGCCATGAATAACATGTTATGCCCATACCTCGACGATTTTGTCGTAATGTACCTCGACGACACCATGGTGTGCAGCAGCATCCCGGAGGAGCATGATGGACATCTTTGAAAGGTTCTCCAGGTATTACAAAGAGAGATTTGTTTCCAAAATAATCCCAAAGTGCGACATCGGTCGCCGTTCAATCGAGCTTTTGGGTCACGTCATCAACGGTGGGCGGATCACCATGGATAAAACAAGTAGCCGCAGTCGCTGATTGGCTGACGCCGATCAACGTTTGAGTCATTCAAGTTTTTCTCGACTTCTCAAATCACTACCAGAATTTTGTACGGGATGATGCCCGAGTGTCACCGCCTCTCTCTGACCTCACTCAAAAAGAAAATGAGTGGCGCCGAGGAGACGTCAAACAATAAGCATTCACCTCTTTGCGGAACGCTATGACCTCGGCGCCAACACTAAAATAAGCCCATCGAACGGTGGACTACGTCATTGCTAGAGATACCTTGGATCAAGCCATCGGTGCGGTCCACTTGCAACACATGGCAACAGAGAACAACCGATCGCATACATGCGAGGAAAACTGCGAGGACTGGAACTCAACTACGATGTACACAAGAAGGAGATGTTGGCGTTCATACATGAATTCAAGACATGGTGGTGCTATCTGGATGCCACCGATGCATCATGCGCACTGACCACCATGCGCTGAAACATTTTATGACGTAGCTGAACCTCAATTGACGTCAAACCCGATGGATGGAGTTCCTCGAATCTCGATTTGACTACGATATCAAGTACCATCTAGGCAAAACCAGCCCGGCTGATGAGCTCAACCGCGAACCAGCGTATTGGGCACAAGATCTCCGACCACGAGGCAAGGTGCGAGACCAGCCCCCGCTCGGCCTCGCACTCAACCAGCCACCCATTTGAACCCAGGTCCGATACCCGGCTTCGTGCTCGGTTGGGTTTCAGGCATTTGAGCCCCGACATCGTGGCCCAAACCATCCACAGACCAACAAAAAAAAAAAAAACGTTGTGTGCCACTTTTCTCTTCCCATTGTTCTTCCCTCTCTTAGGTTTCTTCTTTATTTGTTTTTCTTTGTATCTTTATCATTCTTCATTTTCTCTCTTGGGTTTACCTGTCTACCCGTCATTGTGGTCGAGACCCCAGACCCTAGGGTTTTCTACCCGGTCTCGTGGGAGACCAACATCCTCACCCTTCTTCGCTTCTGTCTCACCTTTTTGACTGGTTGAGACCCGGGTGATTGGGAGTTCAACCCGGCATCTCGGGAGACCTCCCCCCGTCTGACGCATTGCATTTTCATCACGATGGCAGCTCATGTGCTGCCAACCCCTGGGGCCACCTGGGCCCCTTCCTACTGGGCCCAATCCTACTACGGGCCCCCATCTGCTTCCTACACGCTGCCATCTTGGCTGCACACGACATCTCCGGCTACCCTCTCGCCGGACCAGAGAACCCACCAACCTTCTTCAAGCTCTCTCTCTCAGCCACAGCCTCCCTCGTCCCCTCCTTCCCTTTCGTGGACTATGCGATCAAGCGTTGCTGGCAGCACCTCTGCACTGCGCCAATCCTACCCGCCCTCGACTCCGGACGTCACCTGCGGTGTGAGTGTGGCTGTTTCTTCCAAAGGTCACCAGTGTGAGTCGGGTGGATCCCTTCGGGGAGCATCGTTGGACAGGATGGCAGATGATGACTGGATCGAAGGCTGGCAGCATGATGTTTCTCCTCGTCTGTTGGCGCACTGCTTGGGTCATGCCCCTTCGTGCTCTGCTTTTTCCGAAGATGTTGTTGTTTTTCATGTGTCCTCCTTTGCTCGTGTGTCGCGTGAAGTTTGGCTCCTTGACTTGGGGGCCACGCATCACATGTCCCCGTCGCATCCTGCTTTTGTGTCCTTAGGACCAGTCGGTGCTGTCCGGTTTGTTCGAACCGGTTCTAGCCAGATGCTGCCTGTCCAAGGTGTGGGGGTTGTTCGGTTTGTTGGTCCGTGTGGCGACGTCTTCCTTCCTGATGTGTTGTACGTACCCGCTCTTCAAGTCAATCTGCTGTCCGTCCCCACCCTGGACGACCAGGGTATGGACTTTGTGGCCTCTCGTGGTGTTGGTACCGTGTTGTTGCCCTCGTCTCGTCGGATTTTGCTTCGTGGCATTCGCTGTGGGAGGCTGTACCGTGTGCCTCTCTTTGCACCGAACTCGTCCGCTGCCGCCGCTTCCCACGCGCACGTCGCGAATTCACTGTCACCTGAGCATGCCCGTCTACTTCACCACCGCCTTTGCCATGTGAGCACTACTGCGATTCACAGCTTGCTGCGTCATCAGCCAGCCAACGGCCTCGATGCCTCATCTTTCCCTTCCCCGTGCACGGCCGACTGCCTGGACTGCGTCCTGGGAGAAATGCATCGCTCACCTTTCCCCGTGTCTGCGTCTCGCACCCAAGTCCTGCTTGCTTTCGTGGATGCGGACGTCATGGGACCATTCGAGTTCCACGGAGGCGGTCGTTATGTCCTCTGTCTGACGGACGACTACTCTCGCTTCCGCTGGATCTATCCTCGTTGTCTTAAGAGTGATGTCGGTCCCACGATTGAGTCCTGGCTCGTCCAAGCTGAGCGCGCCTGCCAGCGCAAGCTACAGGTGTTTCGTTCAGATTGTGGCGGGGAGTTCATTGGTCCCAACCTTCGTTTCCTCACGTCGGTTGGTGTACGCTTTGAGTCCTCAGCTCCATACACCCCGCAGTAGAATGGCGTCTCAGAGCGCTGGAACCGCACTTTGGCTGACGGGGTTTGGACGATGTTAGTCGAGTCTGGCCTCTCCCCAGCGTTTGCATACGAGGCAATGAAGTACATGACCTGGGTGTGGAACCGGATTCCCCATGGGCCGCTCCCATACCACGTCACCCCCTTTACGCGCTGGTCTGGCGGTCGCGCAGATCTGCGTCTCACCGGTGTGTGGGGCTGTATTGCCGGGGTCTGGCTCCCTGAGGACCAGCGCGATGGGAAGTTGTCCCCTCGTGGCCACCTGCGCCTCTTCCTCGGCGTTTCGTTGTGGTCAAAGGCCTGACGCTTCTAGGACCCGGACTCCCGCCGCATCGTCGAATCATGCGAGGCTCTGTTCTTCGAGACCAAATTCGGTCGTGACATTGTGCACCGCGTCCACACTCTTGCCCCTGACGTTCATGTCGAGGACACCTCGTGGGCCGGTTGGCCCATCGGCTCCTCTCCCGTCCCTGCGATGGTGCCCTTTGCGCCTGCCCCCTCTCCGGCACAGATGCCCGTAGTGCTGCCGGCCGCCTCTCCGTCCGTACCCGCGTCCGTGCCCACATCCCTGTCACCGTCTTCGTCTGAGTCAGTGTCGAGGTCTCTACCTTTGTCGTCCTCCTTGAGTGCATCCCCTCTATCGCCTGCCTCCTCCCCTTCGGCATCCTCTACCTCTTCAACCACCATCGCGCCTGCGTGTGCCTCACCACCTACACAGACATTACCATCCCCAGTGCTAGCACCGGTCCCTTCCCTACCTGCCGCTGGTCCGGCCCCATATAGCCGAGCCCCAGGTGGTCGTCTCCGGCCCCTGTCCTCTGTTTCCAGCATCGCTCAGTCGGTTGATCCCTCCGTCGCCTCCCATCCTTCGGTCCAGACAACTCCGCCCACTGTGGACCAGATAGTTCCAGCCACTAGGCTCGATGACCTTGGGCTGGCCGCCTCCGTGGTCCAGCCCAACACGGCGTAGGGCTACTCTATGCTCGCGGACGAGTTCTTCCGCGCTGTCACAGCTGCTGAGCAAGCCTCCGCCACCTGTCCGGGCACCGTCGCCATTGCCCTCTTGACTCAGAGTGCCGCTCACTCTTTCCTCGAGCCGGACACAGTTTGTCAGGCTCGCGCTGCCCCCGACTCTGCTCACTGGGAACGTGCCATGCAAGAGGAGCTTGATGCCATCACCGAGCATGGCGTATACGAGCGGGTGCCTTTGCCGCCCGGTCGGAAGGCCATCGTCGCCCGCTTGGTTTTCTGGCGCAAACGAAAGCTGGATGGCTCCGTTGAACGGTACAAGGCTCGCCTCATGGCAAAGGGCTTCTCACAGGTGCCTGGAGTGGACTTCGACGCCACCTTTGCCGCGGTGGGCAAGTACACCACTGCCAAGGTGCTCCTGAGCCAGGTTGCCCAACACGACTGGGAGCTCCACTAGATGGACGTCAACAATGCATTCTTGCATGGTCGACTCAACGAGGAGAACTACTTGGTCCAGCCTCCTGGCTTTGACGACGGTAGCGGCCAGGTTTGGTGCCTTTGCAAGGCCTTGTATGGGCTGAAGCAGTCGCCCCGCTGTTGGAATCGGGAGATCTCCACCACCTTGGAGCATGGTGGCTATCATTCTAGCCCGGTCGATCCCGCGCTCTTCGTGAGTGCCCCGTCGACGCCCTTCGTTGCCATCCTGGTGTACGTTGATGATATGCTGATCGCTTCCCCCGATCCTCGAGCGGTCCAGGCTGTGAAGGATCTCCTCCAGTCTGCATACCGCATGAAGGATCTTGGTCCTTCCCATGTCTTTCTTGGCATGGAGATCGAGCGTGATCGCGCTCGCCGGGTGCTCTCTGTGCACCAGGCTGGGTACGTGCAGACATTGGGGGAGCGGTTTGCCGATCTCTTGGCCACCGTTCCCCACGCCTCGATGCCCATGACACCTGCTGGGCAGAGGCTCCTGAAGAAAGTGGATCCAGCTCATCTGGGGGAGCTGGTCGACAGCACCATCTACCTTCAGGTGATTGAGTCCTTGATGTTTCTTCGCACCTTTACATGAGCCGATGCCGCGTTTTCCGTCAACTTCCTCTCACAGTTCTCCCAGCGTCCGCGTCGTCTCCATCTGGAGGCTGCGTTGCGTGTCGTCCGCTACGTCCTGTCCACTCCTTGCTTGGGTTTGTGCTTTCGTGCGCAGCCCTCTGTCGTGATTGACGGAGAAACGGACAGTGACTGGGCGCATGACCGGGACGCGCGCAGTCGCTCGGTGTACATTTTCCTCATTGGCGGCACTGCAGTCTCTTGGAAAAGTGGGAAGCAAGGTTGTATTGCGCGCAGCTCGACTGAGGCCGAGTATGTCGCCTTGGGTGCTGGGGTTTGTGAGAGCATCTGGTTGTGCCGCCTCATGCAGCAGCTGCGCCAGCCCATCCGCTGCATCACATTGCGCTACAGCAACGAAAGCACGCGCCGCATTGCAGAGCACGACAGCATGCACCACACACGCACAAAGCACATCAACATCAAGCATCACTTTGTGCGTGAGCGCATCGCATCTGGCAACGTGCGTCTGATTGGGGTTGACACGCGCCATCAGCACGCTGACTTTCTCACGAAGGCACTTTGCAGCGGCAAGTTCAAAACCGCGGTGCATGCTGTTGGGTTGCTGTCTTTGCCTGTGGCACCTGACTGAGCTGTGACTGTCTCTCGTCCTGTCTCTTCTCGTGTCTCTATGAGCTCTGTCGTCTCGTGGTCTTGTATTGTCCTGCACGCTCACCCTTTGTGTGCAGATGGTGTCCGACATCTGCGGGCCATGGGGGAGTGTTGGTATGCCAGTCCTGGTGGCCTCTGGACTTAACGCCTTTCACACGCAGGCACACTGTTGTGATGTTGTCAGTCATACACAGTTGTACACTTGGTTGTGACCACTCGGCCGTGTCCATGCTTGTGCAGATCCTTGAGGCGGACCCAGCTGGAGACAGAGTTCCCTGAGGTGATGCTCCACCCGCTTGAGGCAGCCTGGCAGCCTACCCAGTGTACCAGAGGGCTCCCACAGCCCACGGACTACGTTTGGAGGTCTTCAGGATTTACTCGGTGGACAGCCCTGCCAGGCTGAGTTACATGTTTGTTTTCTTACACTCTCCGGCTGTTCCTGGATGTAGGCGTGTGACCAGTCGTTGTGTCTGTCTTTTCGTCGTGCATCCGTAGGATCAAACGGCGCTCCGTTTGGACGCTTGTGCGCAGAATTATGGCCAAAACAGTGGTTTTGGGCCGGTTCAGGTTTGACAGGCACCGCCGTGTGCGCCACCCGCCGTGAGCCACGGCGGCTATTTATGCTGTGGACCTGTCATTTGTTATCTCTCTTTGCATTTACTTCAGTTGAAGCTTGAGATACAAGTGCACGTGTCTCACCCTACCCTTGTTGTCCCTTGCATGACCTGTGTGTCAACCAGCCAGACCTGTGCTGTCAGGCTAGCAAGCAAAAAGGCTAGGAAGCTTCCTGGAATCTTCTCATGGTATCAGAGCAGGCGAGCCAGTGCTCCTCGTGCTGCGCAGCAGAGACGCAGCAGCTACAGCAGCAGTGAGCAGCAGCAGTGGCAGCAGCCCACAGCAGCAGCAGCAGGTCCTGGTTGGACCCATCACCACCCTGAGTCGCTTGAAGTGACAAGAGCACGCAGCGACGCATATGCCATCATCCTGATGCGTCAGAAACCGCAACGGCAGGTTCGTGCTACAGCTGTAGCATGCCACAACGGCTTGAGGCCGTTGGAGCCCTTGCGCGCAGCAGCAGTCAGTCCAAGGCCGCCCGTGTGGCGACTTGGAGCCGCAAACCGGGCAAGCAACAGCACCATCAGCGAGCAACAGCAGCAGCAGCGGCCGTGGCCACTCAGGCACCAGAGGCACCAGTACCTTTTGTAGGTGCTGACTCCAGCCGTGCAGCTTCCTGGAAGCCGCACGGACGTGGAGGAGCCGCAGACGCAAATCGCGTCAGCAGCCATCCTCTCTTCACCCGTCTGTGCCGGACTCAAATAGCCACCAAAAGTTGCGCGCTATGGCTCGTTGGAAAGCTTAGATCTCAAGCTTTCCATCGTGCCCTTCCTTGCCTCATTTGGAGCTCTGTAGCCTCCAGCATTCACCGTTCCGCATCACTGATTTGAATTTTTCATTTTTTCGGCCTGGGCACAAAATCAGGTCGTTTTGGCCTTTTTCCCCACTTTTTGAAGACGAAAATTTCACCATTGTCAGACGCCTCTGTGGTCCAAATTTCGCTTCATTTGGACAACCTTCAAATTTTGGTGGTGAAAATTTGAGTTTTTACATTTTCAGCACTTAGCCGATTTTTTGGTCAGAAGGTCGACTTTTGCCACCGTCCTAAATCGGCGAGAAACGCTGACGGTTCTGCGTTCGGACGACTTTCGTACCGCCTCAGCATGGAGCCGAGCAGCTTCAAGGGCAAGGAGTTGGAGGACACCGTCACGAGCGGGGGCCGCAGCCCAAGCTCAAAGGCGATTGACTTCCTGCTGGTGGAACAGTCGTCACTCCGCCAGCGCCAGGATGAGCAGTCAGCTACGCTGCGACAGATCCGCGATGCCTTGGTCTCTCTGTCTGGGACACCGGGACATCAGCCCAGGAGAGAGAGAGAGGCAACCCCATCGGCCCAGGAGTCTGCTGGCCCCACTGCTGCCCCTGCGCAGAGACGAGAGTCCATGGTCGAGGAGTGGGATCAGGCGCCACCTCCCACTGGGGAGGACGCGCTTCGCCGGCTGATAGAGCAGATGAGGAGCCTGCGCATTGAGACACTAGCGCCCAGTCCAAGGGGACAGCAGCAGCAGCAGCAGCAGCAGCAGCAGCGGCAGCAGACGGACCCGCGTCAGGTCTCGGGTGCCGCTGGAGGAGCAGCGTTGATGCCTTTCATGCCCTTCCCACGCCCGCTCCTCGCACCACCAGAGTTCCAGCTCCCCACGGAGCGACGACCCAAGGACTTCGAGACTTCCCCGCCTCGCTACGACAGCAAGGCGGGGTTTGACTGTTGGGAGGTGCTGTTTCAGGTATGGACAGACTCAGAGGGAGTCTGGCCCTACTACCACAGCCAGTACCAGACGGCTGATTCGCTCCAGTCACAGACGGCAGCGCGTGCCATGCGTGGACTGCTGTACGCAGTTCCACAGGAGACAGTGGTCGACTTCCGCCCCTTCCTGGGCGTGCCTGGGACAGGAGCAGGCGCAAACCCGTGTCGCGGCTGGGAGCTGGCGCTGACCCTTTTTGCAGTAGAGACTCACGCGACCCGGTCAGCGCGCCTTCGCGAGTTCCACTCCCTTCATCAGGGATCCTTGGAGTCAGCAGCTGATTATTGGCGTCGGGCCATGCGCCTGTACACTCGTCTGGGCACCGGAGGCGGCTCTCAGCTCTGGGCGCTGGACACCATCATGCTGGGAGTGCACCCCGAGCTCACTGACTCCTTCTCCCGCCTCGACCAGGACGTCCTCGCGTCCATGTCCGACACCCTGTAGCTGTTGCCCTGGGCGCAGCGCTACTTCATCCAGGTTGCGACAGCTGACGAGGCAGCCCGCGCGCATCGGCAGGGCGCCATGGCCGCAGCAACAGTAGGAGCGACGTCCTCTATGCCTTCCACACCGTCATCCACCTTCACCCCCACCAGCTCCACCTATGCCTCTCCCGCTTCCTTCCCTGCTACTCCGACAGCCACTACAGTAGCCGTGAAGGGGAAGAAGGGGATGAAGAAGAGGGGACTGCAGCAGCCTTCCGATGGCACCGGATGGGCGGTCCGCTGCCACAACTGCGGCGGACCTCATCGCTACACTGAGTGTCAGCACGAGCTGAACTGGGCGAGGATCACCCGCGGTCTTCAGGCAGCCCAAGAGGAGTGGATCCGCACTGGAGCAGCAGCCCGTGCCGCAGCGACCTCGGGGGCAGCACCGGCGACAGATCCTCCGCCATCCGGGGGGAGTACCATGCCGGACCCGAGGGACCAGACCATCGCGGAGCTACGTCGACTGCTGGCAGTTCGCTCACAGGGAGGTGCGAGTGTGCTGTCACAGCCGAGTGGTCCACAGACTGACTGTCCATCTGTGTTTGTGGCACGTGGTCATACTTGTGGGGGGGCTGCGTCGCCTGGTGAGGATGAGTCTGACAGCACAAAGTGGTTGGATGAGTTGCATCGTCGTGCATTGTCCCGCTGTCCTGCCACACCTACTGAGCGTCCAGCAGAGGCAGCGTGCTCCGTTGCTCGTTGAACCGTGACCACCATAGGTCGTGAGGCGAGTGGCCACTCGATCATTGACTCAGGGGCCACTCACCACATGACCTGCGACCGTACCGCCTTTGTCGTGCTTGGTCCTGTTGGGTCTGTTCGGTCAGTGCGGACAGGTTCTGGGTAGTCACTACCTGTTCAGGGCACAGGGGTCGTACGGTTCGATGGTCCGTCTGGTCCCGTGTATCTTTCTGACGTGCTTTTTGTGCCTGATATCGAGCTCAGCCTGCTCTCTGTCCGTGTCTGCACGAGGATGGGTCTCTCTGTTCACCACTCCATTGATGATGCCACGATCACTGCACTTGACACTTCCACGGTTGTGTTGCGTGCCTCTGTTGTGGATGACCTGTATCGCATCGTGTGCTGCTCTGCTCCTGACTCTTCCCCTTGCTCATCTGCCCACGTCTTTGTCACGGGAGTGTTGTCTCCTGACCACCAGCGCCTGTTACATCGGCGCCTGTGTCATGTGAGCACGGACACTGTGTCCAGGCTCATTCGTACACAGCCCGCTCTCGATCTTGACGCGGCTTCCTTCGAGAAGCCGCCCAAGACCGACTGTCTGTTCTACGCTCAGGGCAAGATGCATCGATGCACCTACCCTGCCTCCGTCACTCATGCGCAGCGTCCCCTGGAGCTTGTCCGCTCGGACCTCCTCGGACCTCTCCCTGTCGCGTCTGTCGCTGACCGTGGTCGGTATGTTCTTACCCTCACGGATGACTTCACCCGCTTGCGGTGGGTCTACTGCCTCCGCCACAAGTGTGATGCCGCTCTAGCCGTGCGCTTGTAGCTCGTGATGGCCGAGCGTCAGTCTCGTCACTCCCTCCACACCTTCCGCTCTGACCGCGGCGGTGAGTATCTCGGTGAGCTGACCACTCACTTCGCCGAGCTTGGTATCTGTCACCAGCTCTCGACCCCTGCTACACCACAGCTGAACGGTGTGTCCGAGCACTGGAACCGCACCATGGAGGACGCGGTTTGCGCCATGCGCACTGAGTGCGGTCTCCCGGAGTCCTTCGCCTTCGAGGGCTTCACCTACATGACGTGGGTCTGGAACCGCCTCCCGCATGGTCCCTTGCCGGACCACGTCACGCCGTATGAGCTGTGGTTTAGTCACTGTGCGGACCTCAGGCTTGCTCGCGTCTGGGGTTCCTTGGCCTGTGTCTGGTACACCGAGGACCAGTAGGGGTCCAAGGTCTCTCCGCGCGGCCGGATGTGTGCCTTCCTCGGTGTCTCCTCGCGCTCCAAAGTGTGGCGTTTCTAGGATGCGGGTCGCTACCGCATCGTTGAGTCGCGCGGCGCGCTGTTTTTTGAGGCACTGTCATACCGCGACCTGTCTGCCATTCTCACCCAGGCAGCGTCTCACGTTCCCACCTGTGAGGCCTCCCGTCGGATGGAGGAGTCTACCCCACAGGGTGAGTCCGTCCGGGGTGCCTCCAAGGTGGGACCGTCGCTGGCCACCATTGACCCGGCCATCATTGCTGTCGGGCCTGTAGTCTCTACGCATGTCCCGCTTGCGCCCGCCACGACTGTCTTGCCTACGCCTGCCGCGCCTGCCTCACCCGTGCCTACTGCGACTGCCTCGCCCGCGCCTGCCGCGACTGCCTCGCCCGCACCTGCAGCGCCTGCTTTGTCCGCACCTGCAGCGCCTGGTTCGCACGCACCTGCAGCGCCTGCTTCGCCCGCACCTGTAGCGCCTGCTTCGCCCGCACCTACAGCGCCTGCTTCGCCTGCCGGGGCTGCACCTGCCGCCTCTTTGCCTACGGCGCCTGCCTCACCCGCGCCCGCCGCGACTGTGTCGCCCGCGCCTGCCGCGACCGTCTCGTCCGTGCCTGCAGCGCCTGTTTTGCCCGCGCCTGCCGCGCCTGTCTCGCCCACGCCTGCAGCGTCTCCAGAGACAACACCTGCCCTCCCTGTGCCAGAACCGTCGGTCAGCTCAGACTCGAGCTACTCCCGTGGACCAGGTGGGCGTCTCCGCCCACTGGCCTCACGAGCACCTTCGACTGCGGTTGTGCCACCCAGACAACGCACGCGCAGCGTACACAGTGGTGACCCTGGCACAAAGGCTCTCGGCCTATGTGTCTAAGACACCTACACGGAGGTGCACCCAGCTTGTCCCATTGGGCACCAGCTGATCGCTGACGAGCACGAGGCTGCACAGGCAGCTGCCGCTGACCTAGTTGCGGTCTGTCCGACCCATGAGGCATGTGTCCTGGCCACCCGGAGCTCCCCTTTGACGGTCCCTGATCCAGACACGTTAAAGGAGGCTCTCTCAGGAGAGGATGCTGAGCAGTGGCGGGCCGCCTGTGAGGACAAGCTCAGGGCCATCCGGGAGCACGGAGTCTTTGAGCTGGTCGACCGTCCTAAGGGACGGAAGGTCGTGCAGGCCAAGTGGGTCTTCCGCAAGAAGGTGAAGCCTGACAGCTCACTGGACCGCTATAAGGCCCGATTGACTGCCAAGGGATTCTCTCAGGTTGAGGGGATCGACTTCACTGACACCTTTGCCCCTGTTGGCCACATGACCACAGCTCGCGCGCTGCTTGGTGTGGTCGCTCAGCATGACTGGGAGCTGCACCAGATGGATGTGAACAATGCGTTCCTCCATATCACCTTGGAGGAGGAGATCTACATGGTCCAGCCACCTGGGTTTGAGGTCGAAGGCAACAAGGTCTGGCGCTTGCGGAAGGCCTTGTATGGCCTGAAGCAGTCACCCTGGTACTGGAACCGAGAGATCACTCGCACCCTCACTCAGGCCGAGTACGTCCAGAGTGATGCCAACCCGTCACTTTTCATCCGACGGACAGCCGAGCACCTCACTGCCATTCTGGTGTATGTGGACGATCTCCTGATTGCGTCTCCTTCACTGGAGGCCGTGAAGGAGGCCAAGGCGTTCCTGCAGGCCGCCTACAGGATGAAGGACCTTGGTCCAGCGGTTGTTTTCCTCGGGATGGAGATTGTGCGTGATCGTCGTCGACGGACACTCCTCCTCCATCAGGCACGATATGCACAGGTTGTGGGGGAGCGGTTTGCTGACCTCCTTGGCGCTGTTCCCGCCGCCTCGTCACCCATCACTCCCGACGGGCAGGACGCCCTGAAGGTGACAGACCCAGCCGATCTGGGCGAGACTGTGGACGTGACCCTGTACTTGTGCATCATTGGCTCATTGATGTACTTGGCCACGACCACGCGTCCCGACATTGCGTTCGCTGTCAACCTACTCGCACAGTTCAGTCAGTCCCCTCGGGCTCGCGCTCTGCACGCAGCTTTGCGAGTCGTCCGGTATGTGGTCTCCACACCGTATCACGGTCTCTGCTTTCGGAGACAGTGCTCGGTTCTGGTAGATGGCTACACCGACAGCGATTGGGCATGGAGTCCTGATGGACGCAGCCGCGCAGGTTACGTGTTCCTGCTTGGTGGCACCGCTGTGTCTTGGCGCATCGGCAAGCAGGGGTGCATTGCTCGTAGCTCCTCAAAGGCTGAGCATGTTGCTCTGGGCGCTGGCGCCGCTGAGGCGGTGTGGCTGCAGCGGTTGTTCCAGTGCTTGGGTCAGTCCGTGCCTACCATCATCCTCCGATGCGACAACCAGAGTGTTCTTGCGATCGCTGAGAACTCTGGTGTGTTCCACGCAAGCACGAAGCACATCGCTGTCGAGTATCATTTCGTGCACGATCTGGTGGAGCGGCAGTTGATCTCCATCGTTTGGGTGGGCACAGACTTGCAGCGCGCTGACTTCCAAACCAAGGCACTGGCACGTGGGAAGTTCCTCGGGGCTGTTCGTTCCGTCGGATTGCGACCCCTGTCCGAGAGTGGGGGGTTGTCCGGGTCCCTGTTGAGCACTCTGTGTTACACCGGCACGCATTTTGCACGTGTATGGACATGCGTACCATCGGGTCATGGGGGAGTGTTGTGATGTTGTCAGTCATACACAGTTGTACAGTTGGTTGTGACCACTGGGCCGTGTCCATGCTCGTGCAGACCCTTGAGGCGGACCCAGCTGGAGACAGAGTTCCCTGAGGTGATGCTCCACCCGCTGGAGGCAGCCTGGCAGCCTACCCAGTGTACCAGAGGGCTCCCACAGCCCACGGACTACGTTTGGAGGTCTTCAGGATTTACTCGGTGGACAGCCCTGCCAGGCTGAGTTACATGTTTGTTTTCTTACACTCTCCGGCTGTTCCCGGACGTAGGCGTGTGACCAGTCGTTGTGTCTGTCTTTTCGTCGTGCATCCGTAGGATCAGACGGCGCTCCGTTTGGACGCTTGTGTCTCTCCCTACCCTTGCTGTCCCTTGCATGACCTGTGTGTCAACCAGCCAGATCTGTGCTGTCAGGCTAGCAAGCAGAAAGGCTAGGAAGCTTCCTAGAATCTTCTCACACACCACGGGTGGCAACGAGCATCCCGACTGCCACTGCCCCTATCTACATGTTCCCACAGGCCTCCAAGAATTTTCTCGGTGGCCGGCTCCCGGGGGCCCCCTTTCTCGCTAACCTCACTTCTCTTATTTCTTTGCTGCGTTGCGTATCTCTCTTCATTCTGCATCTGCTGCTTCTTTCGGTTCGTCATTTGGACATCTGAGCAGCCTGTTCAAGGCCGGGGTTTGTTCTGACCTTTGTTTGGGACCCTGCCTATGATTTTCTAGTTTGTCTTGGCGTCGCTTGACTTACCTGCGCCTCACGCATTAGGCAGGCGAGGTGGGAGGGGATATCCTAGCTCTCGCTCATTCTGTGACCAACTTCCACACATTCTAAAGTGTATCTTCGCAGTCTCTCAACCATTCTTTGTGCCGTCAGTTGGGTTGGGTCCCTCATGACCCTCTCTCACACACTGTCAGCACTCTAGGGGGATTCTCCCATTCCCTCAAAAGGGGGGGGGGGGGGGGGGGGGTGGGTAACGTGCCAAAAGTACACGAGTCTGCAATCTTCCAAGTGGGCATCCCCGTCACTATAGAAATAGCCCATCGCTCGTCAAGTCCCCGATTTTTCACTCCGACACTCGAGGGCCATTGGGCCGACTGCCCTCGCCATCCGACGAACCTTCTCTTACTTTCCAAACAACTCCGACCACTTT
Organism: Penium margaritaceum; assembly: GCA_023375785.1. Lineage (NCBI taxonomy): Eukaryota > Viridiplantae > Streptophyta > Zygnematophyceae > Desmidiales > Peniaceae > Penium > Penium margaritaceum. The sequence continues at coordinate 78,959 of SZWC01012047.1, forward strand.
GGAGAATCATCAAAAGAATCGCTAGGACCTTTCGGTTGAATTTTCAATGTATTAAGGCATATCTTGATGTATGAAGATGCATCTCGCATCTTCGGCGTCGATCCTCGAAGCCCGTCGATTCCTCGGTTGAGCTTCTCAAATCCGACCAGCCACAAAACGACTCCACAAGCATGGCTCGTCAATGGAACCAACGACATCGAGTATCGTTACTCGACTCTTGTATACATATGTTCGATCATTTCGACACTTTTCATTGAATTACACTTATTGCTTAACATGAATAGCTCAATTCTCTCAAATTTCCAGTTGTATTCTGCCTTGCAACTTCTACCTGGTCACCATCTACACTCTGTTCCGCATAACAAGGTCGCTGGGTTTCCTGACGAATGAATTTTGTGAGGATCGATAACTTGAGATCACTGCCTAAAAAACAGAAGCCTATATATGGTCTGTTCACCCTGCCCATGTAGGACCGCATTTTGCATTTCAAAAAGGCAAATTCGTGGCTTCCAATCGAACCCCTCCGGGACAGCAGCACGTGACGACGGATGTGTTGGGGGAATGAACGAGGCTCGCGTGCGGCAGCCAAAGTGGACGGTCGCTTCATCGCTCGCATCGCCGACTCAGCAGCGAAGGAACCTTCGCCAAATTCAACCTCCGCTTTTTGCCGCATTGAGCGCAATTCGTTCAGAGCGACTGTCTCCTGTGGGCATGATCACAAGGGACGCCGCGCCTCGTTGGTTGGCTGACGTACAAGGCGTAGGCGAACTGTTGATTGCACTGTTGCAAATGGAAGAACGAAGCCGGCTGCTGATGGAGCAGCAGCGGCATCACCGTTGTCATTCGGAGCGAGGATGAGTTGAAGCAGACGAGGAGGACGGACAGGAGCTTCAGGTGTAGGACCATCGGAGGCGACGGCAGCAGCAGCAGCATTAGCAGCAGTAGCAGCTGCGCCGCTGCCAGCGGCGGCGGCACCTCCGGCAGCAGCGGCGAAAGCAGGAACAGCAGGAGCAGCTTCAGCGACAGCGATAGCTGCAACGGCAACGGCAGCAACAGCGGCAGCGGCAGCTGCAACCGCAGCGGCATCAGCAGCAGCGGCAGCAGCAGCTGCAGGAGCAGCATCAGTGGCAGCAGCAGCAACAGTAGCAGCAGCAGCAGCAGCAGCAGCAGCAGCAGCAGCAGCAGCAGCAGCAGCAGCAGCAGCAACAGCAGCAGCAGCAGCAGCAGCAGCAGCCGCAGCAGCCACATCAGCAGAAACAGTAGAATTTGTTAGCAGCAGCAGCAGCAACAGTAGCATTAGCAGCAGCAGCAGCAGCAGCGGCGGCGGCGGCGGCAACAGCAGCAGCGGCAGCAGCAGTAGCGGCAGCAGCAGCAGCAGCCGATAGCAGCAGCCGCAGCAGCAGCAGCAGCGGCGGCGGCGGCGGCGGCGGCAGCAGCAGTGGCAGCAGCAACAGCGGCAGCAGCAGCAGCCGGCGGCGGCAGCAGCAGCAGCAGCAGGAGCAGCAGCAGCAGCAGCAGCAGCAGCAGCAGCAGCAGCAGCAGCAGCAGCAGCAGCAGCAGCAGCAGCAGCAGCAGCAGCAGCAGCAGCAGCAGCAGCAGCTGAGGCAGCCAACTGCGGGTAGAATCCGGTGCTGTCCAGCAACGCCGTTCGTCATCTTCACCGTCCTACCCCATAACAGCAGGCGACATGTGGGCAGAATTGGACGCCGTTCTGTAAGCTGAATGGCCAGAAAGCAGATTTGAACTGTCCCTCTGGTGAGCGCAAGAGAGGCGTTTCGACTCTGTAGTGTACGCTGACTCTCCGGTGTCCTGTGTCTGGTCAGCTGGCAAAAATGGGGGGAAAGGGCAAGCCACGGCCTGCGGCGGCGTCGTCGTCCCCGCTGCCCCACCACCCGCTCGGCGACTTCCCCGAGGGATCGATCGTGTGGGCGAAATCGGGCCGCAAGCACGACCCCTTCTGGCCCGCCGTCGTCGTCGACCCCCACGGCGACGTGCCGGACAACGTGCAGAGAGAGACGCAGGGCGGCGCGCTGTGCGTCATGTTCTACGGCCCGCCCTCTGCGAAGAAGAACGAGCGCGACTATGGGTGGATCCCTGAGGGCCGCATCTTCCCCTTCCAGGAATTCCTCGT
>SZWC01012048.1:9998-20975 GCA_023375785.1 Penium margaritaceum
TGCGTGCGTGCGTGCGTGCGTGCGTGCGTGCGTTGTTGTTGTTGTTCTTGTTACTATTTCTTCTTCTGCTACTATTATTGTTGTGGCTTCCGCTGCTTGTTCTACTACTACTACTACTGTTTTTCATATCATTTTTGGTGTTTCTATTCACACCAGTCCTTTTGCTTGTACAGCCATCAATGCAGCTGTTCTTGCTGGTGCTATTGCTATGACTCCTGATGCAATTGCTGCTTCCTCGTTTGATCATGTTTCCTTTTTCTTCCAGTTTTGATCCTCTTCCTCCTCCTCCTCCTCCTCTTCCTTTTCCTCCTCCTCCTCCTCCTCCACCTCCTCCTCCTCCTCCTCCTCCTCCACCTCCTTCTCCTCCTCCTCTTCCCCCTCCTCCCCTCCTCCTTGTTCTGTTGAACATGAAACCATGAGTAGCCTCATCTCCAACCAAGGTCTTTAGGTCGGTTGGCTCACCCAAATTGTACAAGTTGAATGCACCTAATGGATGTATGTGTTTATTCTTCATGAGCAACAGAAATGGAAATGAAAAACCAATAAACCACCAAAAACAGCTAATTCGTCCTCTCTGAACTGCACAAATTTAACTCTACATTCTTCACCAGAGCCAAGAATGGAGAAATTTTCCATGAGTTCCTTCCCACAGCGTCCCACATCCTCCCCAAACCTTCAACGTGCCGACATTGATTTAAGATTTTTAGCATGAAAGTGTCCTCTCATCAAAGCAGATGATGCACTGTTAGGCATCTCCATTCGTGAAAACTTCCTACTGAATTGAAGATCCTACTACAAAGTTTATTCCAGCCTAGAGATCTCACTCAAGCCCTTAGCAAAGCACTGACCCAAAGCCAACGACCTGTCCTTTCATGATTTTGGAAGAACACATAACTTACCTCGATCACAATTATGAAAAATCCAAATACACAATACATTGAAATCACATCATTCATGGATCTCCCATTACAATCGTGTACAAACTACGCAAGCACAATACAGGACAATTCCCTCCAAGCTCAAGTTTCCAACGCATTTATGGACTCCGTTTTACCACTGTGTGGGACCTAAAAAATTGCTACATGGGCACTCCACACTGTCCCAACCTCTCAGGTTACAAACTATATCCCTCCTGTGAATCTCTAAGAGATATACACAACTATATTCTTTACCTTCACCGAATGCAACCTACCTACAAAAATCAAACAACGAAGCATAAGTCAACATTTCCACATTCGTGAAAGTTTATCCAAGACATCTCTCAAGATTCAACCACATGATGTGATTCCCTGTATTGGTCATTATCCTATCCAGTCAATCATTTACATTCATTTTCCCCCTACAATTGTCCCCTAGTACGCTTATGGAGTAGATCCTTTGATCGTTGCCATCTCTCCTGAACTCAAAACCCTAACACAAAATTCTGTCCTTCATCCCGCCACAGCAACTCCCATCCACCTTCTCTTGTGATCAGGTAATCTTCACCAAATCTTGGACAAATGATGGAACCATTGAAGTCCAAATCGGCCCTCTTCTTGCATATGTCATTCCAAGATTAGTCTAGAAAAACCTAAACAAACCTCCCACGGTACTCTGACAAAACAACAAAGATGATTACCACAATGCTCCCTTACTCCACAATCATCTAGACCCCATCCCTACGTATGGCAAGAAACTTCAGGGTCATCGCAAAAATCATCCATATCCCCAATTATCACTGCTCATGGTAGCATCCCAAGATGTATGCACTGTATTTTTTGAGAGATTGGGGTGAGACCCCCTCCAATCCTACAAGTAATGATGAAGGAAACAAATGAAATCTTTGGGTCGATGTTAGGTTTGGCAGTATGTTTTCTTCTTGGAATGGTTTTGAGGTTGCAAAGAAATTAATAGGAGTATTGTTGACACTTTTCAACGGTTTTTCACTTATACATGTGTCATTCAGGGTATCTACCATCGGATTGTGAACTTGTAAGTCCTATTACTGCACAGATATCTTCAGGATTTTGCTCTCATCATTTGGCACCAAGGTAGGAGATGTGCTCCTCAACTGAGATTAGGAGGATGCTTTGTTGCCTCACAAGGCAGGATAGAATCATGCATCCATCACTTAGAGTGGAAGCTTGAGTTTTCAAAGTTGCTCATTCATGAGAGGAGAAACACCGCATGATTGCTGGTAAAACGAATGCATGTGAAACTGGTTTTGAGTGAGTCGACAAATGATTAAGTTTCTACTTAGGGTTCCTTTCCACTTACCAATGGGCCTCAGCTCTACAAAGTTTTATCCTTAGCATGTCATCTGAAAAGAACAGTCATGTTACCATTGTTTATTTACAAACTGGATGCACCCAAAGAAGAAACTACAAGAAAACGTGTGAGGTTAGAAATCCTAAAAACTAGACAATACCTAAGTCGTTCAGTCCTGAGTTCAACCATTTCTCCCTGTGGCGACACCAGTAGACCGTTGACGTCATCAACACGTCAAGACACTACCAGTTAATTCACTGTTGGACAAAGGATGTGGAGATCTTGGCATTTCCCCAATGACCAGTCCAACAATTAATTCAATAGATACTTCATCAGTCTTGCAAAAGCATGTATCAACCGAAATGTTGCAATTTCCAGGGAGGAAGTGCAAAGGGGAAAGAAAAAAAAAGGGTCATTTAAAACGCATGTAACTTCAAATTTTTAAAACAAAAAAAAAAGGTTTTCCTGCTCGAATCCTGGTATGAAACTATGTTTTCTGCCCCAAACATGTAGATCGACGTGGGTGGGATCTATAAAGAGATTCTTAGCCTGGACAGAACACGCTGATCAGAGGTAAATGGGAGATCTGTTCAAACCGAGGTAGTACAAGAGCTATAGTTGAAAAGGAAGAATGACCTACTAGTGGCTAGAAATTGAACAACTAGGGAAGCGTCTCCCATTGCATAATTCAACTCAGCAATAATGAGCTTGTTGGTTGCTGGCCCCAAAAATAGAAGAAGAAATAAAAATGCCAAAGAAAACACTTTTTGTTTTCTTTATGTGTCTTGAAAGACACACAACATTCCCGTACTTGCGACGTGTGAGAAAGATTCCAGAATTCAACCATGACATGAAATGCAGCTACTGTCAAGTATATCAAGTTTTTTTAGCTTACAACCACGTTCTTTCCTCGACAATGAAGCAGGTAAAATGCACACAAAGGAACTTTATCACTGATCAGGGGAAACCTGTAGGTACACAAAGGGTTGCTGCTTGTGAAGCTGAGAACAGTCCGCTACTATGGAAGGACACTTATAGCCTGAGATTTTTCTTCAAGTGCCCCAAAAGCAATTGCATCTACTAAGGTGGCCACATGCACAAGAATGCACACCAGCCCAGAAATCTCCATGACCTGATGGAGCATGTGTGAATGAACGTTCAAGCAGGCATCTAACTAGATGAAAACAATGGTAGGATGTATATACACCCATTCCTTGATTAGTATGCTTCTCCCATCGTCCCAGACTATCCCAAACCATGTCTCTCGTGAGCATGCACTAGATTAAAAAATGTTGAGGGATGAGGATGGATTTAGAACATGTAGAGTATGAAAATGGAGCAGGAGATCCATGTTGTCAAGAGGACGGATTGGAGAGCTGGGAACTGGGCAACCAGAGTCAAGACATGGACACATTGGACACACCGGTTCGGGGTGTCATAGTCTTGCTCACGGAACGTGAGTGTAAGTAACATCCTGGGAGGTTTGAAGGTGGTGTTTACATAATGAGTGCAAGATGAAGAGGGTCGAGATCGCACACAGGCAATAAGGATGAACTGTAGCTCAAAAGCTAGAAAATTGGCGTCCAATTATTCGAAAACGATAGGAGCCTTCAACGACATAGAATCTAGCATATTTGCCACAAGAGGGAAAGATTACGAGGTAAAGGAATCTTTATGTGACTGAGGAGGTATTGTGGAAATCATAGACTTGGATGCACCTAAGGGACCAGCCAGAGTGGTTGTGACAAGAGCAGGTGCTAGTGAGTAGCATTTGGAAGTGCGCCAATGTGTGGACAAGATGATTTCCACAGGCCAGTTGCGGATGCACACGGGAAAGGATAACATGGAAAACATGGAGATTCCAATGATATACTTCGTCAAAGAGGAGATCATCATGTTACTCATGTTACGATGGAATTCTTGTAAAGATTCATCTCTTACCAGGACTTGGAATGGAGGCTGAGTCTTTGAAAGACGAGATCATCCCAGACTCTTAGGACTCTGTGAGCCAAAAATTGGCCACATTCTACCAGATGTGGTTGGACTGGAGGCCAGCTCTTTTCCCCCTATCATTGACAGTAGTGGATCACATAAACACAATTGTTACCTTACTATGATCCCCGACCCTTGCAAAGATGCATACATTGTAGACAAGGATTTTCACTCGGTAAGATTAGTTTGAGGACTTGAAGAACTCCTTGGATCAGTGCGACATAAACTGCACAAAATTCTCCTGCATGGTGTATTCCAATGGTGACCACATGAGCACCTATGGGATGTTTTTAGCCTTGGGGCTATCCAACGCATGGAAGTCAAGAGATCACCCCCTCTCGACCTCCTCTGACAGACCGTATTGCCGCCTAAACTCAGATATTCATGTGCGAAGAATTTTTTTGGTTTGTTTCAAACAACTGGGGCCAAATTTTCACACACTGGCTACAAGGCATCAAGGAGTTATGGGTCTCTTGAATTCAAAAATGTTCGGGAGACTACGTCAAACGTGCATGCTGACAACCAAAATCAAGTGATTAGGGTATGTCTTGTTAGCTTCTGCATCTTTGAGAGCTTCTTGCGCGCATGAATTGAGGTCGCTTATCTTTAGAACTTATTCTCGAAGTAATTTCTACACACTTGCTACAAGGGGGGAACCTAATTATGCAACAGGGTCGAGCCCAAAGGTAACTAACTTTCATCCGAATTTAGCCGGTAGTAGGGTACGAAGAAGTCATCCTCCAGTTTTTGCCTCTACAATAAAGCATTCACATCATGAGGCTACCTGGCAATACCACAATGGGCCCATCACCGACTCTCTCTAAATCTACTGGATTGCGTTGAAGCATAGCATGAATTCATCTTGGTTTCCTAGGGTGGGGTTGCCTTCAAGAGGCCTTGTGGGAAGACATAGGATATCTGCACTTACAACTCTTGGATAGATTGTAGTTTTTAATTGCTGCAAGCATCCCATGGGTGATCAGATTCACAAAATGCATCTCAGTTATGGCCCGTCCGAGGCTTTCTTCTCCTATGCAATTAGGCACATGACCTGGGCGTTGAACCAAGTAGCTCATTGTCCCTTGACTCTCGAATGCTTACACATCTGTAACAATGACTTTCTTTTCATCTCTTGGAATGATCTAAAATGATTTCTGGTAGCATAGGACATGGTTTCGTTGTAGGTGAAAGTGAGAGGAGGGAGGGAGGGGAGGGGGGTTGGGGCCATGTTAGGCATGTGAGAATGAGAGGTATGGTTAATCAAGGTCATTTTGTACACCGTCATATGGGTGTATAGTACTGTATAAAAATGTATAAAGTTCACATAAAGTTTCCGACGTGGAGTTTACCAATGTGGTGAGTGTGTGGGGGAAGGTGTATGTGGGGTGGGTGCTACATGTACATTGGTTGTAACGTTGTACTTCAATTGTGCAAGTGAATTCTGGAGGGGGAGGGGGATTCTATATGGTGAGTGTATGGAAGGAGTGCATGGGGATATGGATGCCAAATGTACACTAGTATATAATGTCGTGATTCAGATATGTGCGTGAATGGGAGGGGTTGTATGTGGTGAGAGTATGGGAGGAGGGGGTGTATGTGGAGATGGACACCAAGTATACACTAGTGTATAATGCTATGATTCACATGTGTGAATGAATGTGGTTGGTACTAAGTGTACACTAGTATGTAATGATTTGATTCAGAAGTACAAGTGAATCTGGGAGGAGGGAGGTGAGGGAGGGGATTGTATGTGGTGAGTATATGGGGGGAGTGTATGGAGAGATGGGAGTTAAATGTACACTAGTGTATAATTTTGTGGTTCAGATGTGCAAGTGAATGTGCGAGGGGGGGGGGGGTGGGGGGAGGAGGAGGGACAATAGTATGTGGTGGGTGTAAAGGGGATGCTGGTGAAGTAATGTGGTTTATGGGAAGGTGCATATCATGGGGTACATGTATGTCCTCGAAGATCCCATTCACTTGCCACATTCAATACCCCCCCCCCAACATTCACTTGCAAATCTGTAGCGGGAGGGCCGGTTCGGCCCTCCCTCCTCGCTGATGCGAGGGGTGGTTGCGCACCACCCCTCTCGTCAGCGAGGGCTGGCCGGCAGCCAGTAATTCGCTGGCCGTCGGCCAGCTCGCTGCCGGCCGGCTGGACGGCCGGCGGCCGGCCAAGCGACCGGCCGGCCACCGGCCGGCCAGCCGCCAGCCGCCGATTGCGGCCTCAGCCAGATCGGCGGCTGAGAGGCCACGAGGGCCTCGAGGGTGAGGCCTCGTGGCCTCGTGCCCTCGCCCCCCCCTCGCCCTCCTTGCAAATGAGCAAGAGAGGATGAGGGATAGGGGGAGCGAGAGTGAGGTCAAAACTGCTGGCGCGAAATCGCCAGCGTGGCTCGCACGCAACGATATCGCGCCAGAACGACAAAAAGAAACTCGAAGTTCGTTTATGACGAACTTCGACGTAAAACAAACGGAATAACTCGTGCGAACACACGAGTTCGAGGTAAAAACCCCCGGTTTGGGTCCCAAAACCAGAGGTTTGGTTAAAAACGGAAATGGGCCTCCGGAGACTCGAAATATTCGAGTCTCCCTGCTCTGGGTCGTTGATGACGATTGCCCCTCAGTCTCGCGAAGGGGGGTGAACCCCTGACGCGGACTGAGAACACCATTCTGCGAACTCCGACGACGACTTCAGAGCAGGAGTTGGAGACTCGGCCCGTTACGGTGGTATCAGAGCGAGACGACCCTCGCGACCAAGGGTTCGACAGAAACGGCGGCTACGACATAGATAAAACGCCGCCGGTAGCTGCAAGCAGAAGCAGAAATGCCAGAAGGGACTACGGCATCAATACTTCACGGATTGAAGCGACGTAAAGTGTGTTGCAGAGCTGGAAAAAAAATCCTACTTGTTGCAGCCACTTCCTTCTAGCCTCTTCTCACTTCCAGGGGGCTTGGAGGATTTTTGTGGGGCGGGTTGGGGAGTTCCCACCTCTAAAACCACAAAATCCACCTCATTTTCAAAGCTTCTTCGAACCTCCTTCATCCAAAAATTGGGACAGCGTCCCTCCCCAAGATTAGGGACCCTCACGACCTGAGAGCACCCCAAAAAGAAGGAGGGTGACAACTTGGGGACTTTTGGCGGCTCCCCCAACGCCGCCGGCTCAAAGAGGACGCCGCCAAGGGGCGCAAGACGCGCAAAGAAGACTCAAGAGGAGGCCAAGGAAGACAAGAAGACAACAAGACAAGAAGAAAAGTAGTTTTTTGTTCTAGACCTTGTACTTGCTTATCTTCTTGCTCTTTGTCTTAGTTTTGTGAGCGGTACTCACAATTCTCGTTACTTCCTTGTATTTTGATTTTCTGTTTTCCTAGATCCTAGTTGCTACCAAGTGCCGTGAGTCACGGCCTAGGAGGACTAGCTTCTAAACCCACAACCTCGTGCCGACGTGGCGGCCTAGGAAAATAGAAATATAAATTGAAATTGCCTCACCGATCGTGAGAGCAATGCCTTAGGAGGCGATTCCTCCTCGTTGTGGGGTGATCCTCACATCAACCTTCACGTGCTAGTTGCACGAGCGACGGGATGGCAAGTGCCGAACCGTCTAGCACCAACAAGGGCAAGGTGGTGACGGCGTCACCACGAGCTCTCGGCGGACTCCAAGTTTTGGGAGCCGCCGCCGCGAGCACGGTTGCCAACCCAAAGGCAACCGTACCGCCAAGGGCAACCCTACCGCCTAAGGCAACTGACGCCAACCTCAGCGACACCGAGAAGCGTGCGGAGGTCGCAAAGGTGCTCGACGAGCATGTCGACGCGCACATGGACGATCCCCATGCGACAGACGACGCGATGGAGGAGGATCTTCCGAAGGAGGACCCCGGCGAAGAGCACGACGTCGACGATGGCGAAGGCGACGAGGATCGCGAAAATCGCCATCGTCGTGCGACGAACTCGAGCCGATTGTTCGAGAAGGGCAAGACGCTCGCCGCATCGCCTAAAGCTGCCGACGGCAGCGAGACTGTCGAAAGCAGCAAGGGCGTTGAAAGCAGCCACACGGGAAGTTCCCGCGAGAACGAGCCGGACGACGTTGCCGCGAAGGCAATTCGCGATGACCGTCGTAGGCTCGCGGAGTTTGCTGCCGAGGCCGCAGGCCGACTCAAGATCACCACCGGTGGTGGAGATACGGCACCACTCGGAGGAATGGGGGCGGACCCTCCTTCCTACGATGCGGCCGCAATTGGGCAAGGCAGCGCCCACTCAAGCGTTGTCGCCGACGACAGTCTCCTCCAAAAGGTGGAGCTCCTTGGAGGCGTGTACGCGAACCGTACCCACTTGCAATGGGTAAGGGTGCACAAACAACGCGAGGCCCTGGAGGCTATCGCCGATGCTCTGACGACATCACAGCTCAAGTTCGCGTTCGCCAACCTGCTAGCCCACGTCGGGCAGAGCATCACGGACCTTGACCGTGATCGCCAGCTGCAGCGCCTCGCCGCCCATGAGGCAAACCGCCGATGCAACGACCTCGACAAGGCGTTGCAGAGCGTAACCCAGGTGCAGATGTAGCAGCAAGTGCAGTGTGCCGTAGCTGCGGAGGCCACTGCCGGCGGCAGCGACGACTTGCCTAGCTCGACGACTTCGGGGTCGGTCATGAACACGTCCTTCCTCCACAGTGTGGAGATCTTCCGGAAGGGCGTGAAGCTGACCGACTGGCTGAACCGCATGGAGCACGTCCTACGTGTCCACAAGGTGCCACTCAGTCAGTGGGGCGACCTTGCCATGACGCGGCTTGAAGACAAACTCTTCAAGTACGTGGTGAAGGAGTGGACTGCACAATATCCGCACCTCCAGTGGCAGCCCATGCCGTGGGAGACTTTCTGCGCGATCATGTGCAAGAAGTGCACCCAACGTGAGGAGGCGCAGCGCGCCTTCCACAAGATCAAGGACTTCAGGTAGCTGGGCAGCTCGCTCGAATCCTACTTGAGCGAGTTCACCGCACTCGTGGAGGAAGTCGAAAGCTTCACCGAGGGCGATGGAACTCAGACGTTCAAGTACCCGGAGTGCATGCTGCTGGAGTACTTGCGTGATGGTCTCGCCAGCGAGAAGCTGAAGGACAAGACCACCACGACAGCCACTGGCCAAGCTTGGACAAGCTGGAGGGCGTTGCGCGACTACATGAGCGAAGTGTATTCGGCGAACCCGAAACACTACTCTGATGCACGGCCAAACGCGCATGCACATCAGGGGCGCGACCTGCGCGTGGACGCTGCAGGGGCTGGTGGGTCAGCCGGACAGCGAGGCAAGGCCAAGGGCAAGCAGCCGACAAACCCTCCAGCCAAGAAGGCTGGTGGACACAAGGGTCCCAACAAGAAGCGCAGCCTCAAGAATGACGGGCTGCAGGCGGCGCGTGAGCGTCGCAACGCAGCCTTCCGCAAAGGGCTCTGCCACAACTGCATGCAGCCGGGCCACATTAGAGCTCAGTGCCCTGAGGCTGCTGGTGGACAAGAGGCCGCAGCGCTAGCTGTAGCAGCAGCACCTCGTGGTTATGGTGCAGGAGGAGGCCGCGGACAAGGCCGTGGACAAGGTCACGGTCGCGGCAATGGGCCCGGCCGTTGTAACGGACAGGGCCGTGGGGCGGGTTTTCCCCACCCCTGAGTGACGTCAGTGAGGACCACTCAGGGGTAAAACTGGATCACGAGTGTGAGTTCATGTTTTCAGACGAGTTTGTTAAGCAATTCGAGTTTTTGACGAGTTCAAATTTCTCTGTTGTTTTCTCCGCTCTCATTGAACCTCATTCTGCACTTGCTAATCGACATTGCCCACTAAATCTTGCATCACCAGACGAGATGCATGACCGAACCTGCTTAGTGGTGGCGACACCAACCACTGTGCAAGAGTTGTATAACACGGTGATTGAAACAAACGCCCTCAAAGCGATGAGTTCAATCACATTCGCAATACCTTTAGTCGACAATTTCGATCCAGTGAAATTTAAAGACTGGAAGGTGCTGGCCGAATTCACACGTGCCCACAAGATGTGGACTCGAGTGGGTGAATTATGGGAGTTGCGACGCTCGTCGTACAGATACCGTGTTTATCACAAACTCGGCTTACGGTCGTCGAGTCTGTTCACTCGGAAGAGTGGAGGCAACATGACGATGCAGTTCAAAGGACACCTAGCTGGTGCTCCCGTGAACGTACTTGCTGACACTGGAGGGGACTACTCTTTTGTTAGCCTTGGCTTTACCCGTCAGGTTGGCCTGAAGTACGAGCCATCGAATGGCGCAGTTGTTGTCGGTGACAACTGTACGGTACCCGTAACTGGTACTTGTAAAGCAAAAATTTGTATTCAAGGGTACACACAGAGTGTCACGTTGAAGGTACTCAACCTTCTTGACCCATTTGACGTGGTGCTAGGCGATCCCTGGCTCCGTGACAACAAGGCTCTAATGTGCTTTGAATCAAAGCGTTTGATCCTCCGAAAAGGACAACGCCGCTTTACATTGATTCCGAGTACGGAATCATCACCGACCCGACTCAAAGTCCATGCCAGCTTGTCTGCAATGCAGGTCAAGAGACGTATTCGACAAGGTTGTCGATACTTCTTGGCTCAGCTGCAGAAAGTGGAGGACGACGTGACGGAAGACACGCCACAAGAGATCAGATCTCTATTGGCGGAGTTCTCGGATGTATTCCAAGACCCACCGGCTGGGCTTCCACCAGAAAGACACATGGGCCACACGATTCCG
>SZWC01012048.1:58158-75705 GCA_023375785.1 Penium margaritaceum
AATCTCGAGCCGGACGCTACGACTGGTCACACGCACAAGTCCGGCATCGATCGGTGGACGGACAATGCAAAACATGCAAAACGGGCTCGAGAGCCAGTCCACCGAGAAAACTCTAGCACTTGCAGAAAAACTGCAGAGCACCCCAGCAAGCACCCGGGACGTCGTGGCAATCGTCTGGCAGCTGCTGGTGGCTGGATCCACCAACCGTCAGTGCTCCGGCGCCAGCTGGGCCCGCATCAGGGATCTGTCATGTCGTAGCTCCTGGATAAGTCCCTGGACGATCCGGAGTCCTGTCGGGTCGTCACGATCTCCAATGCCGCCAGCGCTCACCATCAGCTCCGGGTACACCCGTAGCTGCCATGGCTGTGGCTCGTGACGGGTGGAAGCCACACATACCAACATCAAGTACTGTATTGTCGAAATTATCCGGAAGGAAATTCAGTCTGTTCACTACCAAACTCAGAAAAAACACTTCCCCTGGGTACTTCTGTAGTAATAGTTAATTATTTCTGTCTTGGCTTCGAACTAATGCAGGAAAAAAACCCCTTGCTAATCGGTTCGATTTGTGTCGACGGATGAGACCCTCGCTCAAACGAGCGAAGGTCATTGACCGCTTTTCAGTCATGAGCGCTTGCGCTTGCTGACCGGCGTTTCTTGATTTGAATTTTACTAGGCGCACACACCAGGAGGGCACTTCCCAGAAAGGTTCAAAACTCGGTCCCTGTACTTTGGATCATCCCAGGAAAAAAAACCACCTTCGCAAAAACACTTTGCGGTCGTACGGTACCGTAAATGGGCTCCCCTTGAGTTGAGGGGCATGCTTGGTCTGGCATGCTCACTCCGTCAAATCCTGCTCTGACATGGTTTGGTATGCACCCACCCCTCAAAATTCTTTTCTAACTCGTGGTCACCTCGAGTGCTAGGAGTTGAGCCAGGTTGCAACGCGCTAGCCTTGAGAGGTTTTCTCTCAAAGGCAACTTCCTTATGCATGCCCATACTCTCTATCGAAGAAAAGGGATAAGGTTTCAGATGCATACCCATGCTCATGTATTGCTCGCCCCTCGTAGATGGTGTTGGCATATGTTCATTCAACCAAGCGTAGTGTGACCAGTAACTGTGGCACCTTCGCTTTTCTCATGGATTTGGTTTGCTCAGGTGTCATCATGACTCGGCGCCGCATGTAAGATTAACATCCATTTTCCATGACATAAGCTTCAACAAATACACACCCTATTATCTGTTGATTTCAATTTTGACCATTATGGGTCTAGTCGCATTTTGCAGAGATCGTCATGTCATCAAAATGAAACAGGCACACAAGTATGTCAGAGCAAAAAAGTCGAAATTGAGATGTCATTTGCTTTCATGCTAGGGACACTTGCTTGATCATTTTGCAACATATAGCTGTTGGTTTGTGTGGCTTCTGTTGGTTTTTTGCGCATCTCTCATTCTGCTCTGTTGTGTCCTCCCGGCTTGTGTACATCGGCGTGCAGATGACTGACGGCGAGACTCGACGCTGGTGGAGTGTCGTCCGGTGGACCCGACGCACGCTGAGGTCTACTCGCGGTTCGCTGGAGCCTCCTCTCTCCGGCGACGTGCTCGGCTCCATCGGCAGGCCTCCTCGGCGGTCGTGCTGCCGGCGGTCACTGCCACTGCAATTGCTGTCTGCATACGTCCAGCGCGTCCCATCGCGTCTGCATCGTCATGCTCTGCACAGGGTCCTTGTTGCATGTCGCATGGCCCTGTTCGGCGTCTTGGACCATCATAGGCACTGCCTGGGTTCGGGCAGTCATAACTCCTTGCTACTATTTTTCTAGCTGTTTCTGACCGCACGGCTGCGTTCGCAACGTCGGTATTATGGTATAGTCGAGTTTTCACGCAAAACGGACGACGCCCGGGTTTTGGGCTGTCGGTCGTCTGGCAGGCCTCACTGAGAAAACCTGCCAGCCTGAAAATAGAGCTATTTTTTTATTGGCTGTTGAACTGAGTAACAAGCTCTACAGAGCTGGGGGGAGGCTAGTTCTTTGAGGGGTCTCCCATTGTGTCTCATTCTTGATTGCTAATCAGTTGCTTTCAGTTTCCAGCTGCTTTCTGGCGCTAACACTGGCGCGCGCACTTCTGAGTAACAAACCCAGAGCTTCCAGACTTAGTCTCTAGGGCAGCAGACTGAGGGGGCAGCTGACTTAAGCAACTAGCGTGGAAGCCCGCACGCTGCATCAACAACGCTGCTGCCCCAACCTGCTGCCTAGCATTTCTGTCTGCTTCCTCCCGTCACGAGCGACGACCATGGTGATTACCCGTAAACCCCTACTTGTATGGAGCAGCAGTACTAGAGACCACTCGATGTTGTGTCCCCCCGGCCTGTGTACATCGGCGTGCAGATGACCGACAGCGAGACTCGACGCTGCTGGAGTGTCGTCCGGTGGAGCCGACATACACTGGCCTACTCGCAGTTCGCTTGAGCCTCCTCTCTTCGACGACGTGCTTAGCTCCATCGGTAGGCCTCCTCGGCGGTCGGGCCGCCGGCGGTCACTGCCACCGCAAATGTTGTCTGCATGTGTCAAGCGTTGGATCTGACTATACCATTGTGCCTGCAACGTCATACTCTGCCTAGGGTCCATGTCTCATGTTGCGTGACACTATTTGGCACCGTGGACCATCGTAGGCACTGCCTGGGTTCAGGCAGCCATAACTCTTTCCTACTATTTTTCTAATTGTTTCTGACCACAGGATTGCGTTTGCAGCGTCGGTGTTATAACACGGTCCAGTTTTCAGGCAAAACGGACAACGCCCGGGTTTTGGGCTGTCGACCGTCTGGCATGGCTCACCGAGAAAATCCTGCGAGCCACAAAACAGGTCTAGGTCTGTTTTCTAATTGGCTGGTTAGCTGAGTAACAAGCTCTACAGAGCTTGGGGGAGCTAGGACTTGGAGGGGTCTCCCATTGTTGCTCATTCTTCATTCTTAGTCACTCACTTTCCGTTTTCAGCTGCTTTCTGGCGCTAACACTGGCGCGCGTATTTGTGAGCAACAAACCAAGAGCTTCCAGACTTAGACTCTAGAACAACGGACTGAGGTGGCAGTAGACTTAAGCAACGAGCGTCGAAGCCCGCATGCTACATCAACAACGCTGCTGCCCCAACCTGTTGCCTAGCTTTCCATTTTGGTATTAGAGCCAGAGCAGCAGTAGCAGAAGACTGGCGTACAGGTGCCACACAATGTCGACGAACCCCCATACGCGCCAGTACAGGGGAAATGCTGCCGGATGTTTTCCGGCAGCATTGACCCGCCTGGTGGCAGCATCAGATTTTTTCCCAAGGCCACTGGGCCAGGGGAAATACTGCCCGATTTCATCAACAGCATTGACCCCCACGCGTGACGGGAGGACGTGAATGGCAGGTCGCATCCAACACCTGCAGGTGACGACACACGCGGCAACATCACCCGGGTGTAGTGACTGGCACCAGCAAGCAGTAGCAGCAGTCTGCTGTAGCAACAACGGCAGGCAACAGCAACGAGCAGTGGGAGCAACAGCCAGCAGCAGCTGCATGTAGCAGTAGTTTTCGGTAGCAGCAATAGCTTGTAGTAGCTCGTAGCAGCAGCAGCCCGTAGCAGCAAGCAACACCGACGGCCAGTAGCAGCAACTTGCAGCAGTAGCAGCGGCAACGAGCAGCAATAGCAGCAAGCTTCAGCAGCCCTAGCAGCAAGTAGCAGTAGCAGCTGGCTATTACAGCAGCAATAGCAAGCAGTAGCGGACAGGAGCCAACAGCAGCTGCTGTTGCTCTCAGCCCGCAGCTGGGCGCGAGCGACGGCCTGTAGGCAGCAAGCCCGCTGCTCGCTGCGAGCAGCGGACTGCTAGCAGAAAACACGGAGCTCGCTGCTTGCAACCCACTGCCCACACGAAGCAGCAAAGCTCATTGTGATAGGTGAAAGGGAAGAAAAGAAAACAAATCCCCCACCCTAGCAACAGATACCATAGCTGCTACAACAGCCATACCAGTAGCAGTAGC
Organism: Penium margaritaceum; assembly: GCA_023375785.1. NCBI lineage: Eukaryota > Viridiplantae > Streptophyta > Zygnematophyceae > Desmidiales > Peniaceae > Penium > Penium margaritaceum. The sequence goes on from SZWC01012048.1 coordinate 62,167, forward strand.
AACAGCAGTAGCAGCACTTGCTACTAGAACAGCANNCCCACTGCCCACACGAAGCAGCAAAGCTCATTGTGATAGGTGAAAGGGAAGAAAAGAAAACAAATCCCCCACCCTAGCAACAGATACCATAGCTGCTACAACAGCCATACCAGTAGCAGTAGCAACAGCAGTAGCAGCACTTGCTACTAGAACAGCAGTCGCAGTAGCAGCAGCAACACTAGCAACAGCCACAACAATAGCAGGTGTTGCAACAACAGTAGCAGCAGCAGTAGTAGCACCCGCTGCAGTAGCAACGGCAAGCAGCGGCAGCGGCAGCAACAGTAGCAGCAGCGACATGAGCAACAGCAGCCACTGCAGCTGAGCAGCGGCCCCAACAACAGCAGCTGTTGAGGTCAGCATCTCATTGCTGATGTCACTACTGAAGTCATCAACACAAAAAATGACAAAAAAACAAAAAAAGGGGGTGGAGGGAGGAACTCTACAAGAGTAGCCCTGTAGATAACGCTGTGGCAGCTGCTAACGTCAGCCATCCTAGGCTGATGTCACTGTTGACATCTGTAGCACAAAAAAAAAACAAAGAGAGGGGGCACCAAAACCCACCATGGCTAACAACCCTGGGAGGAAGGGGTCCTCCTCTGTTGGGAGAACCCCTAGGGGGGTATCCCCCCTTTCTTGCAGCAGTAGTAGCAGTAGGAGCAGCATTAGCAACAATAGTAGCAGCAGCAGTCCACACGCGTTGTCGCCGGCACCCCTGACCCCCTCGCTGTCATTGAGCAACAGCTGGCCGCCTTGACGCAACAGCTTGCAGCACTGCAGCCAATGGCCTCACAGACTCCCACTAGCACTCCGTCGCCGTTCATTCCTCCTGGGTACACCAGCCTCGTTGTGTCCGCTGACATGCATGACCTGACACAACAACAGACTCAACACCAGCGGCAGACACTGGCCTCCGTCCTTGGCCCCACTTTGGATGCCGGCCGCAGGCAAAAGGACTTTGAGACTCCGCCCCCGCCACTTCAGGCAAGCGAGCAGTTCCGGAGCTGGGAGCTCAGCTTCCGCATCTGGACGCAGGATGAAGGCTTGTGGGCCTACTACATCCTTCTGTACGACTCCACCCAGGCCGACCAGCTGTATGCCGCTAGTCACGTCGTACGTGCCCTGGTCCACATTGCTCCTCCAGCTTCCCGCCTAGCCCTAGAGCCCTTCCTCGACGACTTCACCACTGGCAGGACCCTAGACCCTGCAGCCGCATGGCACGTCCTCACCTGTCCCCATCGCCTGTCAAGCAACTTTGAGACCAGCCGTCTGCTGCGAGAATTCAACTCCCTTACTAGCAGCGGGCTGAGGACATCCTTCGTCGCCTAGGCACCTCTTCTCAATCCCCTCTTACCACGCTCCTCACCATCAAGCGCGGTGCCACCGGCACGTACGCGGACATCTTCGTCCACTACTCCCGGGATGTCCTCTCCACCATGGCGGCCCAAGGCACCCTCATGCCCTGGGCATACGAGCTCTTCCTCATGATTGAGGAGGCTCGTCTGGAATCCCGCTTCCAGCGCACAGAGGCCCTCGCCTCCCCTGCCATCGATTCCGTGGCCATCGCTTCCCCCGCAATAGCTACCTCCACCAGCTCCTTGGCGCTGGGGGAGAAGAAGCGCCGGAGCACGAAGGGCAAAGGTCCGCAGCAGCAGCAGTAGCAGTAGCAGTTGACTGGGTCCAACGGTGGTGGCTCGGTCTGCCACAACTGTGGCCAGCCAAGGCACGGGTGGTACACGTGCCCGCTACCGACCGACGAGGTCGCGTCATCATCACCATGAGGTGCCAGCGCGAGCACAATCTTGCCTCTGCCGCCGTAGTTGTCGCCGGCCCCGACGCCTCGACCCCGTCCAGCAGCTCCACTCCTCCGACAGCCACACTGGTCCCGCCGATGCCAGCTCTGTAGTAGCATTTTTCGCAACCGTCGGTGCCTCCGTTCCCTTCACCGAGGCAGTCCTCCTGCTATTCGAGCTCAAGCACTGTCACTCGGCACTCAGTCTACACTCTCGGGCCATCTATGCATGAGCATCAGTTGGAGCAGTTCATTCTGCTCCAGCTTGGCCTGCCTCGCCCTCCTCCTTGGGAAGTGCAAGTTGCATCACCTCCTGCTCGTCTTCCTTGCCCTGCATGACTGAGATTGAGCTGTGGTTGTGTCCTGCTTCCTTGTCAGTCTCGCCGTCTTTTGTGGTCTCCTTTGCCCCCCTCCGTGACGACGTCGCGTGGCTTGATGATCGGCAGTCTCGGTTCGCGCCCCCTTTCACCATGTCCGCATCTCTTGCTTGATGTCACGTGACTGTTACCGATCTGGCGACTCCGGTCCAGAACGCTACCGAGACCTGGATCATCAACTCTGGGGCCACGCATCACATGACAGCCTCTCGCGAGGCCTTTAGCATGCTTGGTCCTCTTGGCCATGTATTCGGTGTTCGGACGGGCTCCAGACAGGTGTTACCTGTCCGCAGTATCGACATCGTCCGTTTCCGTGGTCCTACTGGTGACGTGTTCTTGACCAATGTCTTAGTCCCAGGTCTTAAGCTTAGCATCCTCTCCATTGCTGCCCTTGATCGCATGAGCATGGACGTTGTGCACTCGCGTGGTGTTGGAACTGTGTCGTTGCGTTTGTCCGGTCTTGTCGTTCTTCATACCACCGCATGTGGCAACATGTGGCACGTCCCTCGTGTGTCCTCCTCTCCTTCCGTCCCTGCCCCGTCGGTTGCCATAGGCCATGTGTTTGTCACCAGCACTCTCTCTCCGCAGCACACCCGCCTCTTATACCGCCGCCTTTTCCACGTCCACTCCGTTGCCGTCGACAGCATGCTCCGCACCCAGCTGGGCAAGGGCCTTGACCCGGACACTTTCCCTTGGCCATGCCCCATGGAGTGCATTGATTGTACCCGGGAGAAGATGCACTGGTCCACATACCCTCAGTCCTCTTCCCGTACGTCCGCCCTCTACACCTGGTGCATTCCGATGTCATGGGTCCTCTCCCTACCAAGTCCTTCCACGAGCATGGCCGATATGTCCTGACCCTCACCGACGACTACTCTCGCTACCGTTGGGTCTTCTTCCTTCAAGAGAAGAGCGATGTCGCCCGTGCCATTCAGGACTGGCTTGTCTTTGCAGAGCGCGAGTGTGGTCAATCTCTTTGCCGCTTTCGCTCTGATTGCGGTGGTGAGTACATGGGTGAAACCACAACTTTTCTCGCCTCCCACGGTGTCCACCATGAGACATCAGAGCCCTACGCGCCCGCTCAGAACAGTGCCTCCAAGCGGTGGAACCGCACTATGGCCGACGCCGTCTGCACCATGCGGGTTGAGTCTGGTCTCTCCGATGGCTTTTGCTTTGAAGCTATGGCCTACATGATGTGGGTCTGGAACCGAATTCACCACTTACCCCTTCCCCGCTAGTCCATGCCCTACCAGCACTGGTGCGGTCAGTGCGTTGACCTCTGCCCGGCTCGCGTCTGGGGCTACGTGGCCATTGTGTGGCTGCCCACCCCACAGCAGGGTAGCAAGCTCGCCCCCGCGGACGTCTTTGCACCTTTCTCGGCATCTCTTGTCAGTCCAAGGCCTGCCGCTTCTGGGATCCATCCCGGCACTGCATGGTTGATTCCCGCGATGCCCTCTTCTTTGAGGAGTTTCCCCGCAATCGTGTTTGCTCCGGCTTGTCCATGTCCCTCCCGTCGCATGGGGGACTGGTGAGTCCGTCCTCCGTCCTACCACTTCTGGGTAACACATCACTGAGTTCCTCTAAGCTGGTAACGCCAATCGTGTCCGCTGGTCCCTCCGGACCGGCAACCCCAGTTGCGTCCGCTAGCCCCTCCGAGTTGGCAACACCATTCGCGCCTGCTGGCCCCTCCGGGCCAGCAGCTCAAGTCGCATCCGCTCGCCCCTCTGGGCCGGTGTCCTTGTCGCGCCCGCTGACCCCTCCGTGCTAGCAGCTCCTGTCGCGCTCGCTGGCCCCTCGGGGCCAGTAGCTCCTGTTGCGCCCGCCGGCCCCTCCGGGTCAGCAGCCCCAGTCGCACCCCTTGGCCCCTCTGGGCCAGCAGCTGCAGTCGTGCCCAGTGGCCCCTCCGGTCGAGCAACCCCAGTTGCACCCACTGGCCCCTTCGGGCCAGCACCTCCAGTCGCGCCCGCTGGCTCCTCCAGGCACGCAGCCCGAGTCACGCCCGATGGCCCCTCTGGGCCAGTAGCTCCAGTCACGTCCATTGGTCCCTCCGTGCCAGCGACCCCGTCCACCTCCGTCAGCCCGTCGGACTCAGTACCATCTCCTGCCCTACTGTGCTATACGTGTGGCACTGGCGGAAGCCTCCGACCCAAGCCGTCACTGAGCGCGCAGACCGTCGCACCGTGCCCTGGGGCGCATTGGCCCCCTGTCGCTCCACGCGTCTCTTCCACTCCCACGGTCGTGAGTGGGGACCCTGGCACCAAGGCCCTCGGCCTGACCACATCGGCCATCATTGCAGACCTTCCACCGGGCTCCGCACTGGGCTACGTCATGCTCCATCACAAGCATCGGCATGCCGTCATGGCTATACTCACGCGCATCTCACCTGGAGCTCGAGATGTGTACGCTCTTTCAGTCCGCTCCATAGCACGCCCAGAGGACCCAGCCACCCTACGCGAGGCTTGAGCCTCTCCCGAGGCCGCGCATTGGGATGTTGCCTGCACCAAAGAATTCGCTGCTATGTGGGAGCACCATGTGTATGACCTCGTCGACCTCCCTCCTGGTCGGAAGGCTATTAGTGCCAAATGGGTCTTCTGGCGCAAATGGAAGCTCGATGGGTCCTTGGACAAGAACAAGGCCCGCCTCACAGCTAAGGGGTTTGCTCAGGTCCGCGGGGTTGATTATGACGAGATCTTCGCCCCAGTTGGTCGGTTCTCCATTAGCCGGGCGCTCTTCAGCCTGGTTGCCCAGCATGGGTGGGAGCTGCATCAGATGAACGTGAGCAACGCTTTCCTCCATGGCTCGTTGGAGGGTGAGGAGCTCTACATGGTGCAGGTCCCAGATTTTGACGACGGCGATGGGAGAGTTTGGTAGTTGCGGAAGGCCCTTTATGGCCTGAAGTAGTCGCCTTGGTGCTCGAACCAGGAGATCAGCAGCACGCTCCTCCGCGGTGGCCTCTAGCGTAGTACCGTTGACCCTCCACTGTTCGTCAGCCCGCGAGGCCAGACCTTCTGCACTCTTCTATTCTACGTCGACGATCTGCTCATTTCGTTGCGAGGACATGACTGCCATCCAACGTGTCAAGGACATGCTACACAATGCCTACCAGATGAAGGATCTCGGGTCTGCCCGAGTCTTCCTGAGCATGGAGCTCGAGCATGATGTCTCCCATGGCATCCTGCACGTCCACTAGGCTGCCTATGTGTAGACCTTGTCCACTCGCTTCGCTGAGGACCTGCTCCTCTTGCCAAGCGCATCTTTACTCGTGTCACCTGATGGCCAAGTGAAGATCAAGAGTCCTGACCTAGTCGTTGTGGGGTAGCCAGTTGACGTGACCACATATCTGCGAGTAATTGGGTCACTGATGTTCGTGGCGATGACGACGCACCCTGACATCGCGTTCACCGTCAACCTCCTGGCTCAGTTTTCTCAGGAGCCGCGTCACCTTCACTTCCAGGCCACGATCCGAGTACCGCACCGTCATCTCTACTCCTTGACGGGGTCTCATGTTCCGCTGCCAGCCGTCTCTGGTCGTGGTGGGCTACACCGATGGTGATTGGGCCAGCAGTCTGGACGATAAGAGTCGAACAGGCTGGATCTTTCTCATCGGTGGTGCGACTGTGTCCTGGCGCAGTGGCAAACAAGGGTGCATTGCACATAGCACTGCCAAGGCTAAGTATGTGGCCCTTGGCTCAGGCGCGTGTGAGAGTGTGTGGTTGTGTCGTTTGTTATTTGAGTTACGTCAGTCTGTCGCATCCATCAAGTTGCATTGTGACAATGAGAGTGCCATGGCCATCGCCAAAAATGATGGCGTGCATCACACACTTACAAAGCACATCAACGTTGGGTATCACTATGTGCGTTCGTTGTTGCATAACAGTAGCATCAACATTGTGTGGGTTGAGACAGCATGGCAGTTGGCTGATTTCTTGACCAAGGTACTGAAGCGCAACTCATTCAAGAAGGTTTTGATTTTGGTCGGTGTGCGCCCATGAGTTGCGCTCTTTGTCCATGCCTGCGTCTCAGCATGCCCTGGGGGAGTCTGACTGTTGACTGTGTCTGTGCCCGCCCATGTGCACTACACATGTGAGTCATGGGGGAGTGTTGGTTTTTGCGTATCCCCATTGTGCTCTGTTGTGTCCTCCCGGCTTGTGTACATCGGCGTGTAGATGAGTGATGGCGAGACTCGATGATGCTAGACTGTCGTTTGGTGGTGCCGACGTACGCTGAGGCATACTCGTACTTTGCTGGAGCCTCCTCTCTCCGGCGACGTGCTCAGCTCCATCGGCAAGCCTCCTCGGCGGTCGGGCCGCCGGCGGTCACTGCCACCGCAGATGCTGTCTGCATGTGTTAGGCGCTAGATCTGACTGTACCATTACGTCTGTCGCGTCATACTCTGCCTAGGGTCCATGTCTCATGTTGCGTGGCACTATTTGGCATCGTGGACCATCGTAGGCATTGCCTGGGTTCGGGCAGCCATAACTCTTTGCTGCTGTTTTTCTAGCTGTTTTTAACCGCACGACTGTGTTTGCAACGTCGGTATTATGGTATGGTCCAATTTCCAGGCAAAACGGACAACGCCCTGGTTTTGGGCTGTCAACCGTCTGGCAGGGCTCACCGGTAATCCCTTCATGCCAGAAAATAGGTCTAGGTTTATTTTCTGATTGGCTGGTTTGCTGAGTAACAAGTTCTACAGAGCTGGGGGAGGAGCTAGAACTTGGAGGGGTCTCCCATTGTTGCTCATTCTTCATTTTTAATCAGTCACTTTCAGTTTTGAGCTGATTTCTGGCGCTAATACTGGAGTGTGCGTTTCTGAGTGACAAACCCAGAGCTTCCAGACTTGGACTCTAAACAGACTGAGGGGGCAGCAGACTTAAGCAACAAGCGTGGAAGCCCGCACACTGCATCAAAAACACTGCTTCCCCAACCTGCTGCCGGAGCAGTAGCAGCAACAGTGAGTGGCAAGAGCGGCATCCACCCACAATAGCAGCAGTAGATCCTAGAGGGACCCACCACGACTACGTTGTTGCGGAGTGGTAGAGGCAACGGAGACAGCGGCGGCAGCTGCAAGCAATAGCAGTCGTAGCACGAGTAGCGGCAAGAAGCACCTACAACGAGAGCGGCTTCAGGCAATAACCACGCCGAGCAGCAGCAGCACCAGCATCGGGTGGCAGAAGCAGCCATGTCTGGCTACCGGCCTGTTCACGAAAAAAAGGGAGGAGAAGCAGCTTGCAGCAGCACCTTGCGGCGGTGGCTACGAGCATTGGCAGCGCATAGCGGCAGCAGGAGCGGTAGCTTGCAGTAGTTTCGGCATCAACTGCCGCGAGGAGGAACAACAGCGCCGTAGTAGTAGCAGATGTAGCAGCCGTAGCAGTAGCATAGTAGCAGTATTTGCAACAGTAGCGAGGAACTGTAGCACCAACCACAATAGCAGCGCTAGTAAGCAACAGCTGTAGTAGTAGCCGCAGCAGCGACGGCGGACAGCAGCCGCAACAGCAGCATGCAGCAGCCACAACAACAACAGCAATAGTTGCTACAACAACCGCAGTATCAACCGCTGCAGCAACTGCTGCCGCCGGGTTCCAGGGGAGCCCAACGCGGGGGACCCATCAGCCGGGGGGTGGGGGTGGTGTCGTGCGGGCCCGTCGTGCCGACCAAGGCCGTGACAACGCCAGCCAAGCGCCGACGTAGGAGCCGGCGCGTGCCGGCCAAACGCCGGCCTCCCGCCGGCGCAGACTCACAGGGGAGGCCGTCGGCCGGCTGCGCCCAGGGGAGGCCTCATCCTCCCCTTCCCCACTTCAACCGTCTAGAGGTCGAACTCGCCGGAAAAAAAAAAAAAAGAGAAAGGGCACTAAAGGAGGGGGCACCCGAGAAAAGGGGAGCCCACATGTGCGGAATTGAACAAAAAAAGGGGATAGTGGGGGGGGGGGTCCATGACAGAGGCACTAAGAAAGAAAACCCTGAAAGGAGGTATCCCACTGGCACTAAAATGTTTGGTGAACCCATACCACACAAAAAAAAACCAAAAGGACGGTGACCGCAGCAGCAGCAAAAATTGCTTAAGAAGGCGGTATTAGTAGCAGCAGTTAGAGGTGGTCGCGGGTCACTGCCGTCAGTTGGCGACTGCGACAAATGCAGTAGCAGCAGTTGCAGCCGCGGCACCACCAGCAGCGTTACCAGCCACAGGAAGTGTGGTAAGGACCACCGTCGTCGACGTTGACGGTGGCTGTAGGCAGCAGGGACAGTGGCAGCATCATCGAAGACGACTTTAGATCGGTCACTACGTTAGTCGCACAATAGCAACATAGCAATCGCGTAGCAGTTGCACATTAGCGCACCACCAACGTGGTCGTGGCCATCCTCACGACAACGTCGAAGCACGTCTGAGAGATTGTGCTTTGATCGCACACCTCCTCTTGTGGCCTTGTGCCAGCAGGAGTGAGTGCCCTATGCACTCACCCACGCCAAGCTCTAGAGATGAGCACACTAGCATGGCAAGGAGCGTAGTCAGCGCCGTGGTTGGCGCCGACACTGCATGCGTTACTGGCGTCGCGTCCACAGTGGCAATTGCAGTCGTGGCACACACGTCACGCATCTAACGGATTTCTTACTACTACTGTGGCATTTGGCACCATGGCTGGCGCCAGTGTCGCTAGCGCCCTGCCGGGATGTGACCGCCCTGGATACGGTTTCGCCCTTCTTCTTCACCATCCGACTCAGAGACGCTGTCGGGCAATACCATGGCACCCCCTAGTGGAGCAATGGCAGTGTTGTGTAAAGGGCATGGTGCAACGGCTCACAGACCATGTGATCTGTGAGCTTTCTGTCGCCACCATGCCAATACAAACTCCTTCATCGTCATCCTCATCATCCTCGACCGTGTCTGAGAAATTGCCTGAGGTTTCCTTGGCGCCCGATCTCACGTCCACGTCTGACACCCTTCGCTCAGTCCTAGAGGCAGTCACAGTCATCCCGACCTCCGACTCCGTCGCTATCTTAGCCATCCCTTTTGTGGATACCCCCAGTGCATGCACTCACCGCGCGAGACAGCGGATGACACGATTGGCTAGACGTGCCCAGACAGCAGCAGTAGTACCAGTAGTAGCAACAATAGTGCCGACATCAGCAGCAACAGTTAAGGACGTTACTGAGGAGCCGATTCCCTCGTCCCCGAACGTGGGATTGGTGTGTCGGCCATGGGGGGGTGGAGTGTCCGCCGACGACTACCCTGCAGCCGAGGACTGAGGCAGTAGACGGAGGGGAAAGACGCTCTCGCTATGGGGGAGGACTGTTCATCCGAGGAGTAGTCTGACGCTGAGCCAGCCACAGAGATCGAGTTGGACATAGCAACCTGTGTGGCGGAGGGAGTCGGAGAGGCAGTAGAGACCGTTGATACCTTGACGACGGCCGGGACGATAGGAGATGCTATGGCGGTGGCAATTGTTGCAGTAGAGCAGTCTCCCTCGTCCCCGGTCGCGGGGTTGGTGTGCCCACCCCTCTTGGTTTTTACCAGTATGATGGTCGTCGGGGGGATGGAGTGGAGTCGTCATCGACCACAGGACATCATAGAGTTGATGCGCCGGATTGTGCTAGACGACGGGAGCATGTGGCTGGCCGCCAGGAGGGGGCAGACGTCTCCTGTGGGGACGACGAGTCGTACATGGGAGAGTGGTCAGACACGGAGTCGGAGACAGACGTAGAGGCCCAGTGCGCTACCTTATTTGCATCAGCCGCTGCACGAGCATGGGATGGTCCATGGATGACGGCAGACGTCCGCGCGTGCGACATGTCGACCGTGGAAGATGGGGTTGCACCAGTCATCCTTGCAGGTGTGGCTGACGTAGACAGCGCGGAGGATGGGCACACACATCTCGAGGAAACTGAGTGGTCTCCATAGGGTGCACGCTTGTCACGGGCAAACCTCCAGCAGCACATGTATAATGGGCTGCACACCAGGGGTTGGGAGGAGCCCCATGGCACTGAGTTCACTTTCGATGACCGCGACAACGCCGTAGATGCAGATGCACGTATAGATGCCGATGTCCGGCCAGCAACTTACGGCTGAGCGACATGTGTGTCAGCCGCTGCCAGTGCCTTCACAGCAGCCGTTCCTGCAGTCCCACACGCTTTACATGGCGACAAATTGTCCGGTGCCCACGCCAGTAGCTTGTGGCCAGGCGGATCTTGAGTCAACAACTGACACAGAGAACGTCGACTTGTGCGACGAGCAGGCGAAGCTACACTCTTTCCTGCAGGACGAGGCCGCAAGGTTGGAGGAGGCCGTGGCTCGCGTCAACGGGCACGCGACGGAGGTCCACCTTCAAGTCTGTGTTGTGAGTGATCGCTTGCATGCCACAGATGCAGCTGGCCGGTCGGTTGTCGTGTCAGAGCTCGTCGAGCTACACACACGCTTTGACGATGCTGAGGCCGCGACGCGATTTGCAGCTCAACAGTTGGCGGCCATACGGCAGACGATTCTTTTTGAGGGGCCCCTTAGCGCTGCACCAGTTGCAGCAACAAGGGACGACAGCGGTGACAATTGACGACGACAGCGATGACGACTATAGCGACGAAGACATTGATGACGATGACAGCTTCGACATCGCTGCGGGGTGGGGTTATGTGCGAGCATCCATCAGCTTTGCTTGCAGCCATCAGCTTTCCTCATGTTGTTAGCCTCTGCCACAAAGGGGGAGTATTGGTGTGCCGTTGACATTGTTGGTTTATGTGCCACAGACATGTTGTGACCTCTGGCCTAGCTGCATACTCACCGCACTGACGCAGGTGACTGATGCTGGAGGGACATCGGTGCTGGCGCTGTACCTCAAGTGGTGGTAACTCGTGGGCATTCAGAGAAGACAATCCAGAGTCGCTCGCAGAATTGAGCGTTCCCCTTACCACAGCATTTCACAATATTTGTGCTTGGTGACACTAGGATTTCTAGTGGGTTTTGTTTTTGCCTGAGAAAGAGGGGATTGTGGCCGGGTTGTTTTCTCGGCCTGGACTTGTATGTTCTTGAATATTGATGTGGGGAACAGGTCCAGGCTCTACCCTAGCACGGCGGGGGTGCGAGCGAGGGTGGGCTCGCTGCTCGCTCGCTCGTCACCTCACCAGCAGCTTAGGGCCCGCGTAACACCTCTGTCGACACTTACTGAGCTACTTGCGTTTTTGTTCCTTCGCAAAAACCGCCGCTGTTCATGGCGTTTTGTCTCTTGCATGCTCAGTCCGTGCTTCCCTTGACCCTCACTCTCCCTCCTACCAGGATCCTCTATCCTCTGGTATCAAAGCAGTGGAGAGAGGAGGTGTATAGCTCGTGAATCGAGCGCTCGATCTCGGTGTGCGGCCAATCTTCGTCGCCACCACCGCTTCCGCCGCCACTTCAAGTCACTTGAAGCACGTTCTCTCCTACTGCAGCTCACTACCCTCGCCCATTCTATGGCGAGCAACAGCAGGAGCTACGAGCAGACACTCGCGGGTGTTCACTTCGTTCACCTCCGCAGGATCGCTCCCGTCCGCGATGCTACAGGTCTCAAACTGCCTCATCTACGGCAGTAGCTTGAGCAGCAGCACCACCACGCCCTGAGCAGCAGCAACGAAGTCACAGCAACGGCAGCAGTAGCTGCAAAACGATAGCAGAAACGGCAGCAAGGAGAGCAGCCGTCATCGTTCTCAGCTGCATCAGCAACCGGTGCAGATCTGCTTGCAACAACAGCAGCAGCAGCAGCAGCAGCAAAGAGACAACAGCAGCAGCGGCAGCAGCAAAACGACATCAGCAGTAGCAATAGCAGCAAAGCAACAGCAGCAGTAGCAGTAGCAGCAGCAAGGCGACAGCAGCAGCAACAGCAGGTGCCGATCCACTTGCATTAGCAGCAGCAACAGCAGCAAAACGACAGTAGCAGCAGGTGCCGATCCACTTGCACTAGCAGGAGCAGTAGCAGCAGCAGCAAAGCAACAGCAGCAGCAGTAGCAGCAAAGTGACAGCAGAAGCAGCAGTAGTAGCAAAGCAGTAGCAGCAGCAGCAGCAAGGCGACAGCAGCAGCAGCAGCAGGTGCCGATCAACATGTAGTAGCAGCAGCAGCAGCAAAGCGACAGCAGCAGCAGCTGCAGCAGCAGCAGCAGCAGGTGCCGATCCACTTGCAGCAACAGCAGCAGCAGCAGCAAAGCGACAGCAGCAGCAGCAGCAGCAAAGCAACAGCAGAAGCAGCAGCAGCAGCAAGGAGACAGCAGCAGCAGCAACAGGTGCCGATCCACTTGCAGCAGCAGCAGCACCAGCGGCAGCAACGAGACCGCAGCAGCATCCATACGTATCTCCAGATACTGCTGCTGCATTCTCAACTGCTGCACTTTCAGCAACAGCTGCGAAGGACGCCCACCTTCCTAATACCTCAACTGCCACACTGGCGCAGGGTGACGTTCCAGACGTGGCCTCGTTGGTGGAGTACTACAACGGGGGAACGTCGCACCGACGAGAACGACGTCGTCGCGACATGAGCAGCGACCGGGGATCCGAGTCCGCCTCAGCACGGTCCACTCGCGCGTCACGTCATCGTCCGGTAAGCGTCTCTCCTCCCCATTCTCTTAGGGAGGACCCTCTGCTGTCCAGCGATCCCGAGGTTCCTGCTGCCCAGCTGCACTCAGCGTTCTCGCAGGACGTCGTTCGTCTTGTGGACATCGTTACACGCACAACCTCGGCCATCATTGACGCAGCGGCGGCAGCTGCAGCCACCTTCGCCGCCGCCGCTAGAGCCTCGCGTGCTCCTGCCGCCACCTCAGCAGGACGTGCTGCAGATTCGTAGACAGAGGTCGCGGTCATTGCTAGTCCCATTGCTGCAGCGGCTGCTGATATAGGCACACAAATATCTGCTGCAGCATCTGCCATTGCCTCTGCAACGGCCTCAGCTGCATCAGCCACAGCGGCAGCCGCTGCTTCAATTCGCACCTCCACCGCAGTCGCCGTCACCGCAGCTTCATCTGCTCCATCTGCCGCCTCCAGCCTCGTCACAGCAACCATCTCCGTCGCAGCAGCCTTCTCTACTCTTGCTGCTGCCTGCACCACTGGAGCCTTTGCTCTAGTGGTGCCCATTGCCTCCACCGTCTCTGTTTTATCTGCTGCCTCTGTTGCTGTGGTTCCTCCACTCCTTGCCTTTCTCCGCAGCCCGTCCTCTTGACCACCTTGTTTGCATATTGTGCCTGCGTATCTTCCCTCCTCTCCTTCTGCTGTGGCTTGTCCTGTCTGACTCGGGGTGGGTTGTCCTACAGCTTTTGACGCTTTGCCTCAGGCAACCCCACTTTTCCCACGCCCACTGGGGCTGGGGAAACTCTGCCGAAATCTGTCCGGCA
>SZWC01012049.1:7870-31641 GCA_023375785.1 Penium margaritaceum
TGGTGGTCGTCGTAGTGGTGGTGGTGGTGGTGGTCATGGTGGTGGTGGTGGTGATGGTGGTGGCGGTGGCGGCAATGGCGTTGGTCGGGGAATTGGTGGCAGTGGTTGTGGCAGAAGCGGTGGTAGTGGCAGCGGTAGTGATGGTAGTATTAGCAGTAGTGGTGGTGGTGGTGGTGGTGGCTGTGATGGTGGGGATGGAGGTAGGGGTGGTGGAGGTGGAAGTAGTGGTTGTGGTGAAGGGGTAAAATTGAGGATGGAGCTTCTTGCAAAGGTGGCAGCAAAGGTGGCAGTATTGCTGATGATTGAAGTGTTTTTGGTAATGGTTGTGCTGGCCACAATGAGAGTGTTCTGGGTCATGGAAGTATCAACGCTTGTTTGGGCTATTAGTTTCTGTGTGGCAAAATTCCCTCTCTTCTTCAAAGAGAAACCCCCTGCCATAACACCAGATTGCACCTTTGGTGCTTCCTTCTTCTCCACCCAATGCTCACCTTTTCCTCTTCAATGACTTCCCAAAGTTGCACCACATGCGGATGCCCCTTGAGGGCTTTCATGGCTTCCACCTCCATCCTCAGCATCTCACGGTCCTTGCGGGTCGTCAGCACCGACTTGTCAATGCTCTTGCAAGCCCACATGGCCCCAGCTCCCTTCTCCTTCACCGCCCGGATCTGCCCAAAGCTACCCTCTCCAAGCTTCTGCTTCACTATGTACTTTGCTTTCAGGCTGCCCGCTGGCAGCCCGAGCTCCCCACGGGCAGTTCCTTCCCGTGGGGTGCGAGGAGAGCGGGGGCTCACATCTTTTGGCCCAGTCTTGATTGGAATGTGGGACTTGCCTGGAGATAAACTTTCTCCCTTGGAGTTGATGGTATGGTACTCTGGTACTCTCCTTGCGTGAGAGTGGTCCCAGCGATCAATGCGCTTCTCAGTCACAGATTGAGACTGTGCAGCCAAGGAAGCTTGAGTCTCATGAGATATGCCCCCTGCCTCTTTTCTACATGCCATGACGCGGTGGTGGTTGTGGTTTTCCCTCATGCCCTCCTGTACCTCCAAGCTTCCTTCCTCCAATCTCCACTGGAACGCTTCCACCGTGTGGTTGCCTTGCTGCTGTAGTAGCTTGCGCAAATGGCTTTTTCCCATGCCCTCAAGCAATGATCTCCTCTCATATGCCTTTCCAGGCTGAAGCTCAAGTGCCACATCCAGCAGCCAGTCACTCCCCACGCTTCCCACTTCCTCCTCCATGTCCTTTGCGCGCAGCATCGACAGAACCCGCTGCTTCCCCTCCAGCTGCTGCTCCTGCCGACTGCTGTTTCCACCCCCCTCATCAAGTAAGAGACCCAATGTCCCTACCTGCAGCCTTCCATGCCTGCGCTTGCGCACGCCAGCACTGGCTCCTCCCGCTCCAGACCTGGGGCCCGACCACTGTATCGCACTGAAGTCCAGATCCAAGGCCACAGGATACTTGCTATCTTCAGATGAGTTGCTGCTCTTTAAGCCCTGCACTGAGGATGGTCCTCTAGGAGGAGTTCCAGTTGGACTAGGACCCCCTGAAGGCGAGCTGGGCACTGACCAAGCCACCCCTCCTGCTCCAGTAGTTGCCATGGCTGCTTTGGCCGCTGAGAAGTTAGGGGAGAGGGGGCTGGGGAACCTGGATGCCCTACTGCGGGGATTGTGGTGGTGCAGCACGGGGCAGCTGTGCTTAGAGTCGGAGGAAGTTCGCTGGGGAGAGGAAATGCGACCGTGGACCCTGTCAGCCAGTGAAGGGCCTTCAGGCAGCATGTTTCCATGAGAGGCTGGTCTGCGAATAGGCTTTTCTCTGCCCACCTTGTCAGTGTGAGGAATTGCGGCAACCTTGGGAGGGATGCTGCTGTTCTGAGGAGTGACAATGGAGCCTCTTAGTGGTGGGGAAGGCGACCGATCCTGCGGCCACAGCTCCAAGCTGGGCTGGCTGGTGAGCGTCCCTGCATTTGGATGTGGAGCTTGGGTGAATGTCTCAGCTGTCGCAGTGAGCTCTTGCCGCAACGTCGTCCTGGGAGGAATGCTGATTGTGAGCCCTTCGCTGTGATGAACTCGGGGAGCAAGGCGTTGCGGGGATAGCACATCCCCGTCTTTGCTCTTATCGTCCACATGGGCTGTAGCAAGAATAATTGCTTGCTGTTTATCCCTTGCGAACTTTCCCTCCACCTCCTCTCCAGGCTCACTACTCAAGCTCAGCCCGATCAGTCTTGCTGCCTCCCTCTCCCTTTGGAACGAAGTTGAAAGCGGAGTGCTGGGAGCTGAGAACACTCCCCGTCCGCCAACGCGTCCTGCCCCTAACTCTCCTTTTTCATGCCGCTCAGAAACAACCCAAGGAGCTTTCTGCTGTCCGCTCTTGAAGCTGTCTGCGCCTGCAGACTGTCGTCTTTGCACCGACAGCGACTGAGCCGTGGGCTTTTGCCTCCCATCGGAGGGCTCATCTGAATCCTCAAAGTTGCTCCCACTCTCATAAATTTCATTCGGGGCGATGGAAATACCACGGGTGGATCCCTCAGAACGCGAGACGACGTGGTGGTCCACTGCCACGTCAGCTTTCAAGACATTGGAAGGAGCAGGGAAGTCAAAAGTGCACAGGCCCATCAACGATCCGCTGCCACCTCCATCTCGCACCCTTTCTGCTTCATGTCCTCCGCGCTGCTGCTGCTGTTGCTGCTGCTGCTGCTGTCGCCTCTGTGAGGAAACAGTAGCCTCAAAGCTTCGTTCCAGCGCTGTGAGTCCAGCATCCGTCAGAATGTCAGCCATTCTGACCTCAGCTTTCACCAGTCCATGCGCCTGGCACCACCTGACAGCAACCGCAAGATCAGACAGGCTCTTAGGGGCCTTCGAGGATGTTTCCAGAGTATCACCAGCCTGGCAGCCATGAGTGAGGAGGCCTGGGGCTTCTGCTTGAAAGCCTTGAACTGTAAGGCCGCGGAAGCCATCTAACGAAGAAAGCCGGCGGTGCCGGCTTCTGCTGCCGCCACCTGCACCGGAGCTGCCGAGTCCGCCTGCGCCCTCGGCAGCAGCAAAGATTGCTGATGTATGCCTCCCTTCAATCTTGCTCTTGCCGTAGGCGCCGACGCTGCTGACTCCCATGTGTCCCATCCTCAATTGGCGGCGCAAGCACCGTGTGTGCACTGCCGCTGTTCAACTGCTACCCTTGGATGAAGATTCGTCGCTCTTTCGTTTTGTTTGTTCCTCGTGAGGAACAAAGAATTCTCAATGTCAGAAGCTTTCCTTCAGTGTCACTAGTGTAGCTTCCAAGGGGAAAAGACTTTTCCGAAAAGTCAAGGAAAGAGAAGGGAGAGTGCTAGAAGATGAAGTTTTTCCAGCTGCTCTTCACAAAGTTGACGTGTAGCTCGCAAAGGCAGCGCCCAGAGCGGAGTTGAGTCAAGTCTGCGTGCCTTAGCCTCGTGACAAAGACGGAAGCACGGAGGCACTGTCGTGCTGCCTGCGTGTACACGGACTGGATGGGCTTCTGTTGGCTTGGGAAGGTTAATGTCTGCAGAAAACGTTGACCTTCTGTCTGCCATTCAATCACGAATAAGTACTGATGCCGAGTGACGTGTGCTCATCAAGGTAAGCACATGTCGGCGGGCTGAACGGCAGACATGAGACTGGCTTCAACAATTTGTATCTGCGTTCAGGGGCAGGGAAGATCTTGATATTGTGGCTGGGCAAACGAGGGAAAATTCGTCTCAGGGAAACTCTCGGCTTTTCCAAGCCCCATCCCTGCTGCTGCCACGTGGATCGTCGGAGAGAACATTCCACGATGGCATTCTACAACAGCTGGGCTCCTGCACATGCGTCGCGTCGAGTCGCCACCTCGCGCGAGGCGGTGGCTGCGGTGCGAGGGGCGGCTGTGCGGTGCGAAGCGCACAGTCTCAGGCGCAAACGGATGTCCATCCGGTTCGGCCGATCGTTTAGATGGGCTGCCGTTGGATTCCATTGGTCCGCCGATGCAACCAACGACTGCATAGCTGCAAAGCTGCAATTGGAAAAACTGTGCGCCGCCAGGCTTTCGTCGAAAGGCTGCGCTTCTATCTATGTCCTTGGATATGTGGGGTTCTTGATTGTAACTCATACTGAAATGGACGCATGCAAGTACTGATGATAGAGGACACAGTGGTTTCCACCAGAACTCATTCAATTCCGATTAAGCGCTTTCTGCTGAAAAGAGAACCTTACATGCTTTGTGGTTGGAGGGAAATGTAGACTGTGACCTGCATGAACAAACACCGGAGAAAAAAAACTCACCTTCCTTCAAAAAACATGAAGCAATTCAGTTTCAAGGCAAAACTAAACTCCTTTTGATAACATGACAAACTTTATTTTAATGTTTGAGCCAAAGGTAGTTGATAAAATACCCACCTAATAGATCATAAGCTCATTAAAACATTTCTAAAGACAAAAGCAAGTGTAAATCCAAGGACTCCTTAATTCCAAAATGTATCCCTTAGGGAAGTGATTCCTCTTTTTAAAAGCTACATTTAGAAACATTTCTTGAACTGCACCTTGTGCTCAAAATTAGAAAACACAATCAGACATTGCCCTTAAGTCAGAGAATTAAGCAAAGTGCAAACTGACCATAACCTCTTTTTCAAAAGGAAGTCATGAATTATATCACGGGAACGTGTCAAGTTCATGAAATAAGCAAATATTGACTAAAAGAGTGAGGATTAGGCACCTTATTTCAACATGAGAAGCATGCCTCCTATATTTTTAGACACTTGCATTTTTGCCTCTACAAAAGAACACAAGTTTGATCTGGAATCTTGTTCCACGACATGGAATGTATAATGATTGATTCATCCATTATAGTGATTCTAATCAATTTCATTCTTCTAAATTACGTTGAGAGATGAAATATTATTCAAATTTCCCAAAAGGTGAATCACACATATGAAGCTCTTTATCATGTATCCTCTATCTCTCAATGTATCCGTATTTGGAGGTCTATCCTTTGGTCAAAATGTGAATAACATTCGTAAACAAATCACCAACTTCAACCTCACTCTTTTTATGGAATTAATAAGGCTAAAACTATTATTTTATTTTATATCAATGTTTTTTAACCATTAACACGATAAGGGCCTCATAGATGTGAATTTCTTAGTTTCACTCACTACCTATCAACCCCATGAAGTGCTACAAGCATAGTGTACTCCATTTTGTGCACTCCGCACACTGATTGGATCTATGAAATGACTTCTTCATGTCTTTTATCATACTATTTGGCACTAACCACTCATAACTCATAGAATTATTTTATATAAAAGAAAAGGGAATGCAAATGGGGTCAAAACTTTAATGAAACAAACATATATTTCGAAAAATTCGCAAATATATATATTTTTAAGAAAAAACCCTTTCATACAATGGAAGAGACTGTTTCATGGATTAAGAAAATAAAAACATGTGAATAAAATAGAATTAGAGAATAATCATCTCAATTTTGAAATGTCATTTTCAAAACGTGGGAAAACCATATAACACTAACATGAATGATGACTGTAAATACAAAAGGCATGTTACAAGAATTTGTGGAAATAATTGTATTGTAATGATTGCAAAACAAAATAAAAAGAAATCATAACAAAGACGAGAGACTACAAACGATTGTGTAAGATATCTGATGATTGTTTAAGGGAATTGAACTGAGAAACTTTGAAGAAAAACGTAATTTCATCACGTAATGAGAATAAAATGGATTTTTGACAAACGAAATTGCATTCAACTTGTGATAAAGGAAACAAATCAAGATTATCTTGTAGTTTAATATAAATGGGAATACACATACTCAATAGAAACTAAATGATCAGCAAAACCATGTTTAATGCTCGTTGGACACATGGATTTCGAAACTATCATGAGTAATGCTTCTATTTTTATGCATATTTATTCCTATGAAAATCTGAAGCCTAAACTTGGTTGGAAATGAAGCTTGAAAAATCATGAAAAAAGCTCAAATTCATCACTTTTTTCTTCTTTTGTTCAGTCAACCTTGAGGATCTAAACAAGGAAAGTTGAATTGATTCAAAACACCTAAATGAATTCTTTCATGTATTCCCCTTGTTCACATAACCTAAATGCCTTCATTAAATAGATTAAATTATTTCCACTATGAAAACTCGTCTTCTTTTGTTTTTTATAGACAGATAATCTATAACAGCCCTAGACTGCTATACCATTAATTTTTTAACCCAAAACGTACGTCTTCAAAACGTTTAGTCTATGGAGTGTGGAAAAATGGCCGCCTTTGCCAATTTGGCTGAGACAAACCATGCCACAAATGGAGAAGGTCTTCATAACGCAACCTCAAACAATAATCTCCATCCTAATCATTCCAAGTGGCCTTACCACGCTCGAACAGGACCCTAACGACAATCTAAGAGTGGAGGAGGAGTGACGGGATGGATTTTCCATCGCGGTACTCCTTTCGCTTAAAGTCCAACCAAGGATCATTTCCGAGACTAGAGTCAAACCAGCCTCTAGTCCATTCTATGTTTTTGAACTTTTTGCCTCATGGAAACTTGAGTCTCGAGTACCCACAGTACCCAAGAGTTATGTAAAAACCAATTGTAACCTAAGAAATTGTTCGTGCATTACATTCCTACCATTTATTCTTCAAGTCGTCTCGGTTCATCTCTGCTCACGGAGGTTTGATCATCCCGTACTTCATGATACAAATTGTGTAGTAAGTAGCAGAAACCTGATCACATGTGTTAACTCTTATTGTCCGCAGCTTGATTTCATCATGTTCATGAACAATGAAACACACATTCGTTTTCTTTGTGATAATGGTCATTTGCGTACAACATCCAATGCTATCGCGTGAAGAACATACAATCCTTGTACGTTCTTCACAAGTGTTGACCTGTCTGCACTGAAGACTCACTTTAGGTGTGTATGAATGGCTTAATCTTTCTTTTTTGGGATGTACATTGTGAGCAATGTTTAGCCAGTTTGTAATGAGAGGTGTGATTACTACACTTGTATCAAGCTCCAATATGGTGAACAAGGCACTGCATTCAAAGCAATGTACAAAAAGTTACAGATTTTACGCCGAATTCCTAGGTTGACGTCTATAAAGAATACTCCCTTGTACTGGCCATATAGATTTTGGCAACCAGCCTTGAAGCAGCCTAAAGGGGCTGGGATGTAATATAGTGATCAAGCATGCGCAAGAGGGTTGCGCATGCCTTTAGTTAGCTCTAGTATGGAGGGGAGCTACCTACTACACAGCACTCTACAGCTATCTTGGTCACAGAGTCCTCTTACTGATCGGGCAGGACTCATGCACCCTTCGCATGAGGTCCACACTACATTACCATCACCATGCATGGAGCCTGGGCCCTTCAACCTGAATGGGCCAAGCAAGCACGACCTTCAAGAGACACCTGATTGGTGGCCCTGATGCGTCATCATGGCTAGATCGGAGGCCGTAAGAGGAAGGCCAACAGAGCAAGCAACCTCCTGGGAAAGCTGTACCTGATCACATGGCGAAGCTTCCTCAAGGAGGAAGCTTCTCCTTGAACCTGCAGGGATGCCAGTACCAAATCTCACCTACAGGAAGCTTTGCCAGGAAGGAAGCTTCCCCAAAAGGCAGCACACCTGAATGACCTCAAGGAACATTCTCCTTCGGATGGTCAACTTGCCACGTTCACAGGTATAAAAGGGGAAGCTCCTCTTAGTTCACATCTATCTTAGCATTCTACAAGCAATCAACTTTGCTCAAGCCTCTAACTCTAGGGCTCATACCAAGACTCTGCTGAAGATCCCTCCAAGGCCCCTGTAAGCCTGGCAAGGTCTGCCAGCCTAGCTGGAGCCTACCCTGGAGGCCAGTCAACCTGGACACTACACCAAGACCCTCGCCATGATGGCCTACATGGCCTAGCAAGGTGTTGCCCCTCTGTGAGCCAGGAGTTTTGCTAGCCGAGCTTGCCTAGGATTTTCCATGTACCATCATTGTACTTTGTATCAATCAAGATTTTAGTCCACATTTCCCAACAATTCTCCTCCTATTGTACATGCTGCACTGCTGATCACCCAAATTTCCTACCAGCAAGGGTCCTAGACCTTGCTGCCTGTCTTAGAAAATCAACATGGTATCAGAGCACTAGGTGGTGCTCTTAGTAGTTTGTGTCAACAGAAGCGTCAGACTACGTTGGTGGTGGAGATGTTCTTCACCAGCCCTGTACAAGTGCTAGGTCAGAGGCTAAGGTGACTCCAATTAACGCGCGTGAGTGGTGTTCCACCTGCACAGAAGCACGAGCAACATGGAAGAAGAGAACGCTTAGTCAGTTTCTTCTGCACTTGATGATCAATCAGTTTTGCATGGCATGCGCATGGGCCACGAGCAAGGGCACCATGTTGCAAACAATGCACTGGGATTAGATACGCCGCATTAGGAAGTTCTACAAAAGGTAATACATGCCTCCACCTCAACGGTCGCCGTCAAGCATGGTGGCAGAGTTTACGTACTTCACTCGAGCTGTTTTTATGGTGTTAGACAGCCATCTATCTCCTCGCATCCACCAGGCCATACATATGTATGAGGTGACTATAGAGATTGTTCGCCTAGCTTGGTCCCACCTACAAAGGACCTATATGTCTGCCGATTCAGCCTTGAAATCCCACCTCCTAACTGAATTATCGCACATCAACCTCAACGGCTTCGACAAAGTCGAATCCTATATCAACAAAGTGCATTCACTTTGTAATCAGCTCGTAGTGATCGACGCTCCGGTCTCAGTGCATGTGTTTGTGACCTTTCTCCTCAATGGATTGACTGGTGGTTGGGATGACTACCGGAAGGTACTCAAGCTCAAGCATGAAGCAGAGCTCACAGACACATACGTTAATGAGATGCTTCTCACTAAGCAATGTGACCGGCAGTTGATAAGAGAGGAGAGAATCCTCAGCAATGCGACTTACCAAGGAGTGAGCACTACTGTGTCTACTGGTCAACCCTTGCAAAATAGCCAGTCCACGAGGAACTCTGCGTCAACATAATTGTCCGCCCACTCTGGACCAAACGCTAGCATCCGCAACATGCACGACCAGAACAGCAGGTCACGTCCTGCAATCGAGGGCGATTATTGCAAAAAGATTGGACACATGAACCAGAAGTGCAGAAAAAGGATGTAGGATAAGGAGCAAGCAAGGAAACAAGAACATTTCAAAGCAAACAACTCGAAAAGAAAGGGGTAGAACAAGGCAGTTGGTAATAAGGTGAAGCACTCTGAGAAAGGCGAGCACACCAAAGATAAGAAACATATGGACGCAAAGGGAAGCAGTTCGACTACACTGGGTCAGTCTTCTAGCTCTCAGCCAAGCAGAGTGATGAGCTAGTCCGCTCCACCTACGTGTGGTACATTCATGGTGGGTTCATTTCGCATATCACCCATGACAAGGCCTGCCTCCACGAGCTAGAATCCTGCTCCAAAGGCTTTGTCACTATGGCCAACAAGCGGCAAGTGCTCGTTTTAGGCAAAGTAAAGATGACGGTGATTGGGTACGACAGTGCCCAGGTTAAGTTTTGGGATGTGCTGTATATAACTGACATCGCGATGAATGTCCTCCCACTAGGGCAGCTGATGAAATGGGATGCGCAAATCGTCTAAAGCGGACAATATGTGACCTTGAATAGCCATGAAGGCGAGACCTTTGCCGAAGTTCACCTTCTTCCACACAACATGATAGAGCCGGACATTGCAGCACCAGCTCCAATGACATGGCCAAATATGCCCTTGATAATAGCAAGTCCCCACAAAGTGACTGGCACAGACCTCAGTTTGTGGCACAAACAACTTGGCCACATCAGCAACCAGATAGTACAGACAATGCACAAGAACGAGCAATTCAACATTCTTTGTCTCAAGGATAGTGACAGCAAGGACACAGTAGAACCTTGTGAAGACTGTGTGCATGCCGAATCACCACGTTAGATGTTTTGTGTCGCTATGAAGTGTGATGTCACCCATAAGCTCAAGCACGTCCACACGGACATATGTGGACCTCTTCCAACGGCCATAATCTACGAAGGGCATCAGTACTTTCTTCTCTTTGTTGATGATGCCACAAGGATGGTGTGGAGTTATCCACTCCAACCAAGCGACGAAGCACTAGCATGCTTTTTGAAGTGGCTCGCAATGGCCGAAAGGCAAAGCAAAAAAAACCTACACGTTTTAAGGCTTTATGGTACTCGCAAGTCTTAGAGGTGACGATTATTGCACCTGTTTTTTCGCACAAGCTGGCGTAGTTGGTTTTGGAATCGGAGGAGCCTGTAAGACATTAGGGAAATTTCTCTAAAAACTTCCCGGGAATGTTTTAGAGAAAATACTCGGGTTCAATGGCGGATACTTACTTTGCTTGTACAATGGCGGATTATTTCTTTAATTCTGGCATCTAGGTCCATGGGGTGAATGGACCCTAGAGCTATAAAACACTATGTGCTACATGCACAGCATGGATGTGCATGCTTGCTGACCCAGACCAATCAATAGCTGTGTAGTGCAACTACGCTCTGTTGGGTTCTGGGCTAGGTCCTGTCAGGGTGGGGCTACACCTGACTGGGTAGTGTGGACTGCCCTGCATCAGCTACAACATCAGCGCAATGCAGCAGAACCATGCAAGGCCCAGAGTGAGGACCGCTCTACATCAATGCATCCATGCACGGCATTGCATTACGTCACAACATGCATGCGCGAGACATCAGCCACATGCAAAGCTCGAAGCAAGGAATGCTTTGCATCAGCACAGCCATGCACTACTCCGCAGCATGAGCTACTAGAGGGGCTACTACGTATGGGAGTATTCCCAAGCTATGAATTTCACACCTGCAGCCGCAAGCTTCCATCAACTTGGACAGCAGTCAACTTGCCAGCAACCTGCTACAAAAGGTGGCTAGCCTTGCATTCTTCAATCCACAACTGAATCATCACCAAGCTTTCTGCCTGCAGTTCACCACAGTAGTCTCCACCAGTTTTAGACATCACTTGAGACCAAGACTCTGCAAACACTCATCTCTAGACCCCAGTAAGCTTAGGAGTAGTCTGCCAGCTTGGGCAGGAGGACGCCCCTGACTACCTCAAGGCGTGACTTCCTGTAAGAGGTGGCCAGACTACGCCCAAGACTCGAGCTACTTTTGCTAGAGCTGTCTTACTAGGCGTCGCCCACCATTGGGCCAGGAGTTGTGTCTAGGCATGATATTCCAGAGTTAGTCTCTAGCTGAGCTATGTTTGCTGTAGAGTTTCTTACACTATGGTTGTGATCAACTAAAGTCATTATGTCCCATCATTCTCCTAGTTCCAGCTTTCTACTCTTTGTGTGGTAGCTCTGCAAGCACAACGGTCCTAGCAACAGGGGAACCTAACCCTTGCTGCACCCCACAAACATCAACATGATATCAGAGCAAGGTCAGTGTTAAGAGCATCTACAGAGTTTGCCACTCAATTGGAGGATCTTGGCAGCGTGCAACAGTTTTCCACGCCATACACACCGTAGCATTATGGCGTTACAGAGAGAGCAGATCCAATGATGTAGGAGATGCTGAAGTCGATGTTGCTTGGAGTGCAACTCGACAACTTGTGGTGGCCATTTGCACTCCAGGAAGCGGTGTGGATATGCAACCGCGGGCCACACATGTCACTACCAAGCATGACACCATTCCAATCATGACATGATGACAAGCCCAACATTGCCATGCTACATACCTTTTGGTTCATGGCACTGTTTCATGTCCCAAAGGAGCGTTCACGTAAACCAGTACATAAAGCAACATGGGGTGTTGATCTCGGCCAAAGCTTTAACATGAAAGGGTAGGAGTTCTACGACATGTACTCCCATCGTATTGTCAGCGGTAGTGACGTAATCGTTTTTAGAACCAGACAAGCTCCGCCTGGAGGGCTAAGTAGTCGAGTGAGCCTGCTTTACTCCATAAGTTTTACGACTCCTATGTGGCTTTGCTAGAGGAGGGTGAAGCAGATAATGCACCACTCACCCTTCTTGATTTGGATGAGATGATTCAGCAGATAGTTGTCCAGCGTATGGCCCTCGACGCTCGCCAAGACAAACACATGACCACTGATCATGAGGCGCTCATAGTACCTCATGACAAAATAGAGACCGTGAGCGTGCAAGATGGTACGCATACGATGAGGAAACCACATAATGGAGCTGCTTGGCATCCGGGTCGCTTCACGCGCCTCCTACGACAGCATTTGTCAGAAGAAAAGGAGGAAGATATCAAAGAGTAAAACATGGCGCTTACATCCTGCTCCATCTACAAGGAAGAAGATGACTTCCTATCAGACTTCACCACAACTCACCTTGCTGCACTGGTCTCAACAATCGAGCTACCGCCTGAGCCTAAAACTTTGAAGGAAGCCTTACAGGGTAAGCATGCTATAGAGTGGAAGGCATTACTTGACGTAGAGTGCGAGAGTCTTATGGAGCAAGGGACTTGAAAACTAACGGAGCTGCCATCTGGCTCTGGACCCGTAGTACTGAAATGGGTCTTTGGCATAAAGACGAAGGCCGACGAGAGCATTGAAAAGTTCAAAGCTTGCCTTGTGGCAAAGGGGTTCACGCAAGTAGAGGGGTAAGACTTCTTTGACACCTACGCTCTTGTGAGCCGCTACACCACTGCCCGCTTTATGCAGATAGTTGTAATATTGATGGATTACAAGGTGGAGCAGCTCGATGTAAAAAATGCTTTTCCGCATGGTTATATGGATACTACCGTCTACATGAAGCAACCAAAAGGCTACAACGACGAGATTGGTCAAGTTTGCTAGCTAGTGAAGAGTCTGTACGGACTTAAAAAAAAACCCCTACTGTGGCAAAGGAAGCTGTAAGTAGGGCTGGAGTCTCTCGACTTTGAGCCTTCAATATACAGCAACTGCCTCTTCCTACATTAGCCATCACCATACAGGAAGCCAAACTACTACGTGCTGGTCTACATCAATAACCTTCTCATCATTGGTCCGTCGGCAGATTTGAGTTCCACCTGGGTATGAATATCGAACGCGACCGTGAAGCGCATACGCTTCACTTGAGCTAGTAGACGTACGCTTGCAAATTTTGCAAGCAATTCAACGTTTGCGATTGACATGTACCAACACCTCTGTCACAGCAGCAGCAGACACATCAAGGACAGAGGGGGAGGAGCAAGGTCGACTACCGTAGCAGAGTCAAATCGATGATGCACACAACAAGTTGTACATGGCCAGATCTACAGTTTGTCGGGAGAAACTTAACACGCGTCAATGAGACCTATACAGAGGTGGCATGCAAGGAGCTTGACAGAGTTCTAGGCTTCATAAAGATGATAGGTGACACCAGTCTTGTTTTTGAAGACAGCAGCCAGCCTCAACCTTGAGTGTTATGTCGACGCAAATTTTGGAGGAATGGAGGAAAATTGTCCGTGTACGATGGGTTTAGTGTGCTTGCTTGGTGCATGAACACTATCCTAGACTATTAAGCGACAAAACCTTATCACACTCAGCTCCATGGAAACTAAGTACGTGGCAGCTACTTCAGCAGCGGAGGAGGTCATGTATCTCCGCAACCTCCTCAAGGACATCAGATTTGCTCAAACGCAGCTGATTTGTTTTTCCAAAAACAAGTATGAAATTGACCTTGAAAACAGGACAAAGTTTCAAGGCATAGCAAAGCACATCAACATTTGTGGACGTTGGATGCGTTCAAAGGTCAAAGATAGAATGATCCAACTCGTGCATGTGTTATGCATAAAGCATGTTGCCGACTTATAGACAAAGAGCATCTTGAAGGACGTTTTCTATAGATGCGTGGGACAATGTCATCTCACATCCAACGCCCTCTTGCAGTACGTGCTGAAGCGGCCAGTCATGGAGGGGACGCAGAAGTCATACACACAAAGCTCCGCCATCGCACAAGCCTGCTTTATGCATACGGATTCTGAGATGCTTCATGATGCACACAACAAAAATGCCACAGGCAAAAACAGGAACGAGAAATACGTACCGAGGCATCGGCAGATTCCTCAAGTGAATGGCACTTTCCGTGCAAAAGTTCGTGTTTCAGCAAGTTCCCTCGCAGATGATTCGCAGTCTTCAAATCGTCGCGGCTATCGAGGGCCTTGGGATGGTGCGAGGCATTTTGAAATGTCAACACCAAATTCGGCCAAGGTAAGGCAACAAGAATGTTTTTGCGGGCTGCAGCTTGTCACAACAGCTCCAGTGGCATCATGTATACTTCAGGGAGCCAGAGAAGAAAAATCACCTAATCAACAGCTTTAGCCTTTGCTGTCGATGACCGGAGTTTATGTTGGAGGATCCACCGGCAAT
The DNA here is from genome assembly GCA_023375785.1 of Penium margaritaceum. Taxonomy (NCBI): domain Eukaryota; kingdom Viridiplantae; phylum Streptophyta; class Zygnematophyceae; order Desmidiales; family Peniaceae; genus Penium; species Penium margaritaceum. Next base: position 22,212 of record SZWC01012049.1, read on the forward strand.
GCAAAATACCTCATAGGAAAAACTTGACCTGTTGCAACTATAAAGACATGCTGCAACCGTAAAAATGGTCGCAATCAGCAAAATGACCTCACAAGAAAAGGAAAAAAAATCAAGCACCAGAATGTTGAGTAGCCAGAGCACCCGGCGAAGCTTGCGTAGCTACTGCAACTGAACGGTAGGAACAGCCACGGCCAAGGCAAGGGGCTGTTAAGCGAGCAGCCGGGGAAACTAGCGTGGCTGCAAGATCAAAACGGTACCGCTCAAGTGGTGGGGGTACCATGTGTGCAGCCTAGGGAGCTGGCACAACCATTACAGCTAGCGCGGCTGCAAGGTTGAAACAGCCACGGTCAAGAGCAAGGGGCGAGTGAGCAAAAGAGGGAGAAAAGAAGAAAAAGCAAGTGAGCAAGCTACTAGCCATGGCGATGTCTTTTGCTCGCTCAAAACCCTTACTTGCTAACTTCTGTGGCGAGGGGGAGCGAGATGAGGGCCTGCTCGTTAAGAGGAGCAATCGAGCAAGCAAAAGTTGTAGAGGTTGTGGTTTTGGAAAAGGAAAAACGATGGCTAAAGGACGAGCAACTAACGCAATATAAGCACGATGTCTCCTTGATTTTGCATCTGCGATGCTCTCCGTAGCGAAATGATGCGGCAGGCACTAAAGTACCGGTGGACAATCCAGCGGAAGTAACTGGACAATGAATACTGGCCAAACGGCAACTTCAAAGCTCGTAGCTGGTTTAGAAAAAAACGGGGCCTTTCCTCCTCCCACGAAAATGAAAGACGCACCCCTGGTTTGGTGGACAAGCGTACAAATGACCGCTGTGGACGATTTGACCAAGAACGATGCTTTTGAGACGATGAGTCTCTAAAAGCAAGGATTGAAATAGGTCTATTAGTGGGAGAGGAATAGTAAAGCAGCAGTTAATGGCGCAAACAAGTTGCTCACAAGTGAACACGGTAAGGACAGCCTCCAGAACGTCCATGACACCTTTTGTACCATACCAATGACTGGAAAGTCAACAGATGACCCAAAAATCTTTTTTCTGGAAGATTCCCCCACTGAAGAGGAGCTTGAAGGGTGCGAGAAGGAGCCCGAGGGTTCAAACGAACATGCGTACCTTCAATTCCATGAAGAACCACGCCAGTTGCTTTTGAATCAAGCAAGCAACAATTTTCTGGAGTGGCCCAAACTCGACCTCTAAGTTTTCGGGTATGACAGCTTGCAAGAACCACTTGCCGGAAATCCCGGAAAAGGCAATGAAGTGGTCGTAACACCGACTCAAGAGGAAAACAATTTTCCTTTGAGTACAAAAGCTGATATTGATAATTTTCCAGATTTTCCACTCAAAAAGGAGGACACTCACCTCCATTTCCTCAATGACGCTTTCTGGGTGTCACTTGAGACATTTTTAGGAAGTGCACAGGAGTGACACGATTCAAACCACCAGCACACCAAACGAGGGGGAGTGTTGAGAGGTGCAATTATTGCACTTGTATCAATTCTCGATATGGTGAAGACGGTAGTGCATTTGAAGCACTGTACGCAAAGTTACAGATTTTACGGTGAATTCCCGGGTCCACATCTACGGGGAATTCTCTCCTGTACTGGCGAGATAAATTTTGGCAACCAGCCCTGAAGCAGCCTAAAGGCCCTGGTATGTATCATAGTGTGTTGGCATCCGCAAGAGGGTTGCGCATGCCTCTAGTTAGCTCTAGCAGGGAGGAGAGCTACCTATTGCACAACACTACATAGTTATCCTGGTTAGGGAATCCTTTAATTGTCTTGGAAAGACTCATGCACCCTTGGCATGAGGTCCACACTACATCACCATCACCATTCATGGAGCCTGGGCCCTTCAATCTGCATCAGCCAATCTGGCACGATCTTCAAGAGACACCTGATCGATGGCCCTGATGCTTCATCATGGCTTGATCGGCGGCCGTAAAAGGAAGGCCTGCAGAGCAAGAAACCTCGTGAGGAAGCTGCACCTGATCACCTGGGAAAGCTTCCTCAAGGAGGAAGCTTCTCCCCAAACCTGCAGGGATGCCAGTTACAACTCCGACCTACAGAAATCTTTGCCTGGAAGAAAGCTTCCCCAAGAGGCAGCAAACATCAATGACCTGAAGGAAGCTTCTCCTTCAGGTGGTAAACTTGCAAGGTCCACAAGTCTATAAGAGGAAGCTCCTCTTAGTTCACATTTATCTCAACATTCTGCAAGCAATCAGCTCTGTTCAAGCCTCTAACTCTAGAGCCCAGAACAAGAATGTGCTAGAGATCCCTCCAAGATCCCTATAAGCCTCGCAAGGCCTGCCAGCCGTGGTGGAGGCTACCTTAGAGGCCAATCAATCTAGAGACTGCACCTAGACCCTAGCCACGACGTCGTACAAGGCCTATTAAGGCGTTGCACCTTAAGGCCTGGGCCAGGAGCTGTGCTAGCCTAACTTCCTTAGGATTTTCCATGTACCATACTTGTACTTTGTATCAAATAAGGTTTCAGTCTATAGTTCCGAACCCTTCTCTTGTTATTGCACATGCTGCACTGCTGATCATCCAAAGATCCTACCAGAAAGGGTCCTAGCCCTTGCTGCCTGTCTTAGCAAATCAATTGTTTGAAAGAGGATACATAGGACGCTTCTTCCTCCATTAAAACAAGCATCCTTGCGACCAATTAACCAAGCGTCTTTGCTAAACCTGTTGAAGTCCACACAACACTTCCCCTGTTGTTTGAAAATAATCACTTCCAAAGGGTTATTAACAAGGTGTTAAACCCCGCAACATTGTCAATACGTGCAATCCAGGATCCGTACATCCATCCTCTTGGTTTGCAATCACATATTCATGACAACGCTTTGGTCAACCAAACCTCTTTCAGCACCTGTGGGTTGGTTGGTTGAACTCAACCAAGCTCCACTATGCCCGTGCAAATCACATGCTAGATTTTTCTTAGGGTTGGGAGACACCAAAATCCTAAGACATGGTGTCCGTGCACACTTGTTTTTTCATTCAAAGACTGCTCTCATCTTCAAAGGAGATGGCATTGGTGTTCTGACATGCACAATATTCGTCAACATTTGTCATTATACGCGACAATGCTTTGACCAAGATGATCTTGGTTTTAACCATCATGCCCTAAATATTTTATGAATTAGGTACCTCACGCTTACGCTTACATCCCTATAAAAACAAAAACTTCTTTCATGTTAGTTTATCTGAGATAAACGGTCTCAATGACCATGGATTCTATCCACGAATGACGTATTCATTGTATAGTATTCACCAAACGGGTGTATAATGATCACAATCATTACGGCACACTTGGGAAGAACCTCTTTCGGGTGTCGATGTTATTTGATTCTGATGAAACACTTTCAAATCACATCTAGTGATCATGGAACAAGTTTTAAAATACATTTGTGATTATGCAATTACTTCCACAAGTTCCATTCAAGAACAATACAATGTTCGGTTTGGCAAGTTGCAACAATCCGTGTTGCTTGGATGTCTTCTATTGTTAACATTCAATACTTCTACTAAATAGAGTATTTATCATATGCATTATCTAAGGCACTTGTAGAGGGCATCGTACTCATGGAAGACATCTATCAAACCACAACGATTAAGGATATCACCAGAGGGACATCCTTAACATATCATAACTTCATTCCGCATGACCTTTTTGGTAAGTGAAGCATAGTTGAACTACACCGTAATCATTATGATCTCCCTTGGAGATTGGTTTTGTTCCAAAAAATCGCATGTTGGATACATTTTGTACATCACTATCACATCACTGATGTTATACCATATCTGTTGGATGATCAGAAACCATTCACATTTTTTTTTAAGAGTGTGATGTGAAAGACGAGTGTACCATGTCATGATGCCATCAACCTTGAGGTGTTTCTTAAAACATCGAAAGAATTTGATGAGAAACATTATTTCTTCAGGCCCATATTGAATAGTCCTTTCACATGCACATTTGGTTACGACGCACTAGTCATTCTTTCTTTTAATGTTTTTGATCAGACCACCAAGATGTGGATGCTAACACACTCTTAGCATAACTTTATTCACTTATAGGTTGTTTCCATGGTGATAAGCTTGAGACACAAAACTTGGACCTTTTGTGATCCCAAAAATGCCGTTGTCTATTTGTAGAAAACTACACGATTGTTGTACTACTCTGTAAGTACATTAGTAGAAAAGAGTGTCGCTCGTTTGCTTTGAAATGGGATTTTCATAGAACATAGATCACCTCATTTCACTCACATTCGTTCTTGTACTTTTGTCTATGAGTGTCCATGACATGTTCACTCATTGAGTGATGATAGTCAGAAAGTGTCGCCCTCAGTTTTGTAGACAAGTGACATTTAGTCAATCTTGTCATGCGCGAGAGAGTGATTCATACAATATATTCAACCGTTGCTCTACGACGTCTTTCTCCGTTGAGGATCCATTCAAGAGCCTCCTTTCCTTTCTAGCGCACTTACAACCTCCCCACTCACGAGAATCCTTGTTGTTTGAACAAAGTTGTTGATAACTTCATATACCTTTTTATCATTGCTACCGATGGGGTACCCTGATTTGTATCCATCATTCATCGAGTGAGAAGTTTTCAATGGTTTCACCATTGAGAATATATTCAAGAGTATCATCCTTGACACGTTCAATCACAAATCGATACATGCTTCCACCATAACTTTTTATGCACAAAACCGATAAAAGGTACTGATGCATCCTATACACGTTGTGTACAGGCAGTGTGATGACATTCCTTGAGGATTTAAATCAGCATGCTAAGAAACCAGGTTTGTTTCACATCTCATAACATAATCATGACACAAATTGTTTCATGAAATGGTCCCATTTGCCTCTAGAAGTTGTAGCGTAATGGGACATGCGACAGTCATAGAACACATCTTGCACCCACCAAACCACTTATAAAGTGAAATGGTGTCCCGATTTCATTCTTAAATATTTGATTTTATAAGAACCTTGTTCAAATGTCACAATTCCGTCATGATCATTCATCTATCCAACTCATTCATATCTTGATTTCGTGGTCGATACAAAAACAAATCTTGGATAAGGTTTTTCATCGTGTCGTACACGTTCTTCATGCATGTCATGTACCCAATTTCACGTGATTCAAGCAAAGCGGCATGAATCGCATACCATGTTTTGTTGAAAACCGCGTTGTCTTAAGCACTTTTTGTTGTCATGCAAGCTGTGCATGTTTTGAAACTACTACACAACCGATAGAGCTTTTGTGGAATGTTCTATCTATGGATATGGACGAGATTTTCTTAAGAATGGTCTAAATTTGAGGAAATGGTCCTCATCACACATGAAATTCATCCATTCAAGTTTTCTTTGTTCTCCTTTTGGAGGTACCTCTCTATACTGTTATTAGCGTGGTGAATGTTTAAACATCCAATGGTCATTACTTTCGATGAAGACCAAGATTGCTGTGTTTTTGTTACACCGTTTGAGCATACATATGATCACCACAACTATATTTAATTGTTTATATCCATGTCTGTTGATTCACCATCTGCAAAATTTTAAGTATGACCATCTTCAACTTTGTTGAGATGCCTTGCAAGTGTCAAATGGCGTGTTTTGGTGCTTCAAACAACGCGCTTGATGCACTTGCCCATAGACCACTCCGCGCATTGATCGTTCAATTATGATTGGTGGTCTTTTGCAACCGAGAATGAGGAGGCAATGGTTAGCTAGTTTTTCCTAGTTTATATAGTGAGGTGTTCACGACACCTTTGTGTTGTACCATCAACACTTACAAATCTATTCCAACTGGAACTCGTGGCCATAGTATGTTTTGCACTCGCATCAATGGTGCACTTGACACCCATGAAGAAAGTACAACACGTAGTTGTTGTAAATCGTGCAATAAGCGTTTATGACAACGATGCGTTTGCCCATCTTGTCATCAATTAAACCAACGTAATCATCAAGCAAGAATTTAAAATCAAGGAAATCGTGCGTTTCAAACTCACATGAATGATAGGATTGCATTTTCCATTTTGGTCATATTCTAGGTGCAACCAGCACTTGTTTATCAAACATCTGGCATGGATCTCTACCATCCCATGTGTGTGTGTGTGTGTGGTTGTGTGTGTGTGTGTGTGTGTGTGTGTGTGTGTGTTGAGTGTGCTCGGCACTTGACGTTCTTGTTTTGTTGGTATTCATTCATAAAACAACTACGTACCATCCTTGGAGCAATTGACACCCACGTTGATACGCAATTGGCATTTGTATTGGTCATACCTCCATAGACCATAAGCAGTGCGTTTAGCACTAGCATCATGGATGCTTCCGGCACCCGTGATTTAAGTGAAACTTACACTTTTTGGTGGTGAGCTCAAAACCAAAAACATTTTTGCAACCAGCACATGTCATGTTGCAAGTAGAGCGATCAACACTTGCATTCATGATGTGGTCAGTGCCCGTGTAACCTTGTTGTCCACACTCATGAAATCTACACATTTTGCATTGTTGTGGCGAGTGGGTGAGGCATCAAATGTTCATGGCACGTACGATGCCATGATCAGATCATTTGGAATCAAGAGTTTATCTTGATATACATCACTGTTGTGGTTTTTCAACCCGCTGTACATCAAGTTGATCTTTTATGCAAAAAAACGTATTCAGTGTATGTGCACTTTAAAAGTGCACATATGTGTTGAGCCATCATGTGGCTTTGAAAGGTCGGCCCTTCTTTTTTTCTCATGAATACCTCAAACTTTGAGGTCAATCCACATATACCTTAGTATTTGCGATGATGAATTTCTCGTATTAAGACATTTCCATGTGAATTCCATTGAAGACATGGGAAAATGTGAGTTTTCCTCCTTCAATGCTTCAGAACAGAAAATGAAGATCAGTTTTATTGATTTCTCAAATAGAAAGACCAGAGCTTTATACTGTTTGACGTCAAACCCATGGTCAACTTAACCACACACTCGAGTTTGGCCAAAATCAATCTTACCGCTTTAAACATTTTTTAAAACGCTCAACCTAGAATTCCTCATTTTGAGGATTCAACAAAAGTGAACATGTTTTTGGCATGTCAAGTGCCCCCCGTTTTGTTTGATGCTTGGAACCTTCGAGGCGTCACCTGGTGGTGTGCCATGAAATCGCCGTTCTTCCCCTTTTTCCATGAATAAGAAATTTACTTAAGATAATATTTGAGAAGTGCTCAAATAGCGTATGGTTTAGACTGAGCTCATTGTTGTTTTTATGGCGATAAGAACTGGGTTAAGACAACAAAGCTATAGATTTTCCGTGGGCCAGCCATGAGGCCAATGAAGATAAATCAAAAACAATTCTCTTTATGTGTTTCGAACTTAGGACCTCTGAGCCATGGACACCAGTTGCGGCACTTGCACATGTCCGTCTTATCCAAAAACATGTTTACGTCCTTCATAACATCTCTCGTAGACCATGACCCCCGCCACATAAGGAAGGAGGGAGGAAAATTCCTCCTCTCCTCTACACCTTCTACTTGTTGGGCTGGAGGTGGGAAGTGGTCCTCTCCGAGCCCCTTTGGCATAGATATTGCCTAGGGAGGGGGGATGGGGGAGGGAGTGGAGGAAAGTGTCCCCTCACCTTCCCCTTTGTACCATTGGTGTTATGAACGAGTGGGAGGGGAGGAGATGTTGCCCTCATTGCCCTCCTTGCACCGTCAGCATCCTCGAGGAAGGAGGGGAAAGGGATGCCCGTTCTTTTCCTCTCGTTTAGCACTGTGGGCACTTTGGGAGTAAGAGGAGAGAGGGACTCCCTTTCCCCTCCTCACCTTCATCGTCGTCATCATAGTGGAGGGGGGGGAAGGGGCTCTCGTCCTCTTTTCCCCCTTGGCACCCTCAGTGCAATGGAAGAGAGGGGAGAGGAAGGGGACGCCCGTCCCTCTCTTTCTTGGGTCACAGGCCCAAGCAATAGAGTGAGGAGGAGAGGGGGGAGGGACATCCCCTCTTCTGTCCTATGGGTCGTTGGCCCACGTGAGAGGGGGGTGGGAGGCGGGATCGTCCCCTGTCTTCTTCTAAAACTATTGGCCCTTATGAGGGGGGGAGGGGGGATCGCCCCATCTCTTTCCCTTTTGCTGTTGGCCCTTACAAAAGTGGGAGGAAGGGAGATCGCCCCGTCTTTTCCCCTTTGGCTGTTGGCCCTTGTGAGGGGGGGAAGAGGGGGTTTCGCCCACTCCCTTACCCTTGGGCCATCGGCCCTTGTGAGGGAGGGAGGAGGGGGGATTGTCTCTTCTCTTCCCCTTGGGCCGTCTGCCCTTGCAAGGGGGGAGGAGGGGGGATCGCCCCCTCTCTTCCCCTTGGGCTATCGACCCCTATAAGGGGGGGAGGGGGTTCATCCCCTCTCCTCCTCTAGCCTTCAACTCTAGTGAGAGAGGTGGAGGAAGGGTATGCCTCCTCTTCTCCTCCTTCTCTTATCCTTGGCATGCCAAGGAAGAGAGGGTGAGGAGGGGTTGGCCCCTCTTTTCCTCTTGTTGCTGTGGGCACCAATGACACTATCACCCTGACGCTACTTGTCAGATTGTTAGATTGGCTTATCGATGCGAGCCTTTTGCTCAATCCCTGAGCTTTGCTCGGTCACTCCACCAATCAGGCGGCATTTGGTTGGACGGATCCAATAATTTTCTCTCATGACAATCGTTGCATCAACCAGTTGTTTTCATCTTGAAAAACCAAACAATTAGATTAACCCTTCAAATTCCATGCTTTCCAAAAGCTCTCAGCTCTGATGCTAATGCAACAGACCTGGGCTGTTTCTTGACTAAGTCTAAACGCAAAACTTTGGCCCTGAGGAAGTGTGGTCCAAAGAGGGTGGGAATTGGTCGCATCAACCATTTTGACTGAGAACACACCACAAATGGACAAGGTTGTCATAGGGCATGGAAGGAAACCCATAATCCTCAGCCTCATCGTTCCACGTGGCCTTGCCATGATGGAACAAGACCCTGGTCCCAATCTAAAAGTGAAGGAGGAGTGACGCGATAGATTTTTCATTGTGGCACTCCTTTCGCCTCAAAACTAGCCCAAGATTATATTGTGGTCTATATTCAAACCTGAATGTAGTCCGTTACATCTTTCCGGTATGTTTCCCCCTTAAAACTTGAGCCTCAAGTAACTGAAGTACTAGATTGATGCTTCAGGACCATTATTAACCTTGAAAATGGTTTGTACCCTACATTATCCTACTCACAACACATCAAACAATGATGTGCCACACTATTTGTTTCCTTTGTGTTCCTTCATCCAAATTGAGATGAGAAGATGTAATACTGGTTGGTTGACTCTACTCCTCCCTTCCACTAGGAGAGTTGGCTCACCATTAGCCCTTGAACCTCCTCTCCAATAGCTCAATGGTTCCCTTCTATCTCTCTACCTCTCTCTCTCTCTCTCT